>VZTR01005010.1:198531-215488 GCA_013400775.1 Chaetops frenatus
CTGGGTACTGGGAGTAGCGGCACCCGCAGAGCGCCATAGATGGCCCGACAACTCTGCAAATGGTCCTGGTGCACCCACCCGTGTACCCCACCCGTGTGCCTGCCAGTGCATCCACCCATGTGCCTGCCAGTGCATCCACCTCTGTGCCACCTGTGTGCCTGCCAGTGCATCCACCTCTGTGCCACCTGTGTGCCTGCCAGTGTACCCACATATGTACCCTGCCCGTGTGCCTGCCAGTGTACCCACCTGTGTACCTGCAATGTGGCCATCAGTGTGCCTACCAGTGTACCCACCTGTCTACCCACCTGTGTGGATAGACACCCAGGTGTGTACCTGCTGCTTTACCCTCCCACGGACCCCGCTGTGTGCCCCCGCGGGTCAGCAGGGGTGCCTCTGAGGAAGGGCAGGCTGCACAGCCAGCCCCCCGCCTGCAGCACAGGCCTGCTCCCCTTGACCCGTGGAGCCCTGCAGCCAGGATGGAAAAGCCTGGTGCACCCAGCTGGAGTCTAATGAGTGCCAGGAGCTCCCAGTTTGATGGCTGAATGATCCAGATTTAATGCCCTGTGTACCAGCTGGTATTTTCATTGATTCTTAGTTTTCAGACAGATTTTCTAGGATACTTTTATATTAAAATCTCCACCTAAGCACTCCTTTATCCATTATTTTGATCAGCGAGTTAGGGTCAGATGTCCAAAGAACTGGGAAACTACTCTAAAACACCATTATTTGTCATCCTCTTGCTTACTGCTGCTATGATTTCACTAGTGAAAGGCCATAACACTCAAGGATCCCTCATGACAGACTTGCAAGCCTTGCTGTGACTGTGTGATCCCTTGGGGGCTGAGCAGCAGCAATCGGGTAGCAGCAGGGCTTTGCTGAGGGTGTTTTTGGCTGCAATGTGCACCTACCTGTTTAACTGGAAAAGGGTTGGCCCCGGGGCAGGAACACCAGCTCCTGCAGGGCAGCTGCTCCTGTGCTGCCTGCTGCCTTTAGCTCCCATCAGTGGCAGAAGGACACCCACAGATCCGAGGAGTGCAAATCAATGAGAAAACTACTTTTTCTGCTATAAAATGTCCTATGTACTAAGCTAACCTCAGAGGCATCATGGTTTTAACTGTAAACTCTCCTTTTTGTTCTGATTCTGGATTTCTGTAATAACTTAGGAATGCTATGTAGCTAACTATAATTTGTAGCTAACTCCACCAAAGATACACTCACTTCACTTTGACCTATAACCACAGAATTTACACCAGTGCAGTTTTAACCCTCTGTCTTGAAAATGAACTTCACAAAATTATATCAATGAGCATAAACCAAGTGCACAAGTGTTTGAAGGACTCTAAAAGCCATTAGATTTACAATAATTTTTCAAACAAAGTCTTCTTTATCTCATTTTCAATCCCTCCTCTTGCAAGATTAATATCTACTAAAAAGTAAAGCACAGAATTTTACATTTTGCTTGCATTAATATTAACCTCAATCTCAAGAGGGTAGGAGACAAAGCACATTCTCCTGTTATTAAAGACAGATCAGGTTTAGCATGGATTTCCTCTAGAAGGACAAGTCAATTTATAACTAGTTCTTTAACCTTTTACTCCTTTAAATTTATAAACAAAAATATTTCTAATTTAAATCGGCATGTTTCTGTAACTCCAAGTAGAAAACAACCATTTTATTTGGTTTGAGTTCTGTATTTAGACCTTGAAAAGATCAAATAAGTTATTTGTCACCAATTGACCCTACTATTTTAATGCAATGCTTTTCTTATGCTATTTTTCTTATGGCTCTCTGAAACATCAACTCTACCATTAGGCTTAAATCCTGCAAATACTTATAATTCTGCTCAGTTTTGGTCTCACTAAGAAATTCACACAGCATTCCCAATACACACAAAATTAACTACATGCCTTTGGTCTTTTTTATTTTTATTAATTTTGGGGGTTTTTTCCCCTTAGGTTTTCTCCTAAGATCTTGAACTTCAGTGTGAAAACTTTGGTAACTGAAAATCAATCCAGTTGACTTTAGAGAGGTGAGAATTTCAGTTCACGTTTTCCATTTATCTTCAAGACCCCAGGGCATGGCTGAGCACTATCTCATAGTCTCATTTCTTCTGAGAAAAATATTGTTTCCTGCTGATCTGTTCCAGAGATTTGGGCTTATAAATTTATTATTTCCTTTTAAAATTAATTATATGCAACTAATCAAATCTGGTTTTCCAGAGTAAGAAGCTGCCATCTGCCAAATGGATCTGCCTAGGATGAAAAAGAATACAAAACACTTAAATACAAAGTTTCTTCCTTTAAGAAACTATATTGTCATGTGTCCCTAAGTTTTATTCAGGGGAAAGCTGTGAAATCCTGTTTGAGATACTTATTGCATGGTATTTAAAATGCTATGAACATCTTTATAAATATTGTGAGAAAAAAATTGATGATTCCTCTTCTGAACTCTGATCCTGTCCTCTGATCCTGTCTTCCTTAAGGGAGCACAGAGCTGGAGAAGAAAGTGAGAGAAGTAACAGAAAAATGCAGCCTTTGTCTCTGACTCCCAAAGAGGGCTGAGCTGTTTCGAAAGCAAAGCCAGGCACCATGGTTTTAGAAGCCACTTCATGACCTGGCAAAACATTTCCTCTTTTACTCCAGGCTCTGACCCAAGAGAGAAAAGGATGGTGTTCTTTTGCTGGCCTAAACCAGGCTTTCAGGAGACACAGAGCAAAAATGAGAAAAGTGAAGAGCAGCAAGGAGATGATCCCCTGTATGATACCAAGTAACTCCATGACACTTAGTGGCTTTAACCTACTTCAGTGACTTCAGGCTGCAGGATATAAACAGACTTTCAGGTACGTGCACAATGGTTTCAGGTGCTGAATCCATCCCAACAGCTCTCAGCATTTTCCTTTCAAATCCCTGTTACTATTCATGGCATCTCTCACTCATCCATGCCACAATCAGTTTGTCCTGTGAGGAGTCTGTCACCCTTCCTGACAGACTAACCTGGCTATGGCTGCCTGAACAAGGCTGCAGTGCTGCTGTTCCAAGCAAGATGCAAAAACAAAACCACGTTGTGCTGGAGATGACACATCCACCACTGCTGCCACCACTGCCAACCTTCTCAGCTGCACTCAGTACTCAGAGTTTAGCCAGGCTGCTGGAGATCACCGCTGGCAAAATGAGATTCACCACCTCCCAGCAGTGTTAGGGACATACCAGAAGCATGAGGGAGACATGCCTCTCCCCCTGCAGGGGCCCACTGTTAGCCATTTCATGGTGTAGCCCTGTGCCAGAATACAGCCTAGGCACTGGAGTATCTGTATATCCTTTCCTGGATTACTACCCCCTTGTTTTTTTCACTTTCTGGACACTGATAGTGCCAGCCAGTGCCATCCACTGATAATGGAATTTACCTCATGAAAGTTTAAATGCCTAGATGTCATATTTTGGTTATTCTCCCTTTCTAACTTTTGGAGAGCAACACTGTGTGGCTTTGCCTTTTTCACCTTAGCTTTCTGGAGTGTTTACTGTGGACATCTACCTACAACTGTATCAAAGTTCACAAAAATAAGCAATGCCAGGGCTATCTTTTGAACTGCAGAAAGGGAGGAATGTTCAGCAACTAGTAATACCAGAGTTCAGGGAGGGCAAAACTTCCTTCTGCATGTTTTCCCCCCATGCTTCCTAGCAGTTCCCTAGCCAACTGAAACATATGTGATATGTATGAGAAAATACATATCGTGTGATATAATACACAATTTTTAGGAATATGATTTCTGGATGACTACAGTACATGAGTTCTGCAAGTCATCACAAAATCCAAGCTCATTCAAATGCAATACTTACATTTAACTTATATATACATAGGTGTTTAAGTCACATTTATTATGGAAAAGCTGTTCTAGACAATTTGAAAAAGGTTGCATTCTACTCTTTTGGAATTTTAGTGTAATTCTCATTTAAAACAAAACATAAATATGCTGGTTTAGGAGCCTGAAAACACCCCAAGATGTTCTAACCTTCTTTCCTAAACTCCTAAGGCTTACCAATAGAAAGGTGAGGTCCAACTCTACAAGGGAAAGGAAATACTCTGTCTCTAGCCAAACTCCATTCTTATTGATAACAAACCCACTTTGATTTGAAATACTGACATGTATAGGAAAGCTGTTTGTGGCTTGGCATATAACTTAGTCAATCTAGACCTTTGTCAAAAGAAAATGTGTAAGAGAGAAAAGCAAAATACTTTTGGAAAATAGACTTACTTTAAAAATTGACAGCTGGTTGGATCAACTGTAAGTCACTTCAAGAAATACCAAGAGTCCTAGAGGAAGCAGATTATTGCATGCAACTGCATGTTAAATTAATTTATACTTTGTCATTATTATTTATTTTAGAGATTTTATGTCCCATGGGATGACATAGCAAAAATAGAAGAAGGCCAGCACTGATGACAAAGACTCTTAGACATGGAAAAATACTGTTATGAAGACAGATTAACACTGTGCTTTAAACCAGAAATAAGTACGGAGAAATGGAATAAATGTACACAGAAAAAGACTGGAATGGTGGATAGGACTAATAGAATTGCTTCTTCTCTTCAGATATAAACAAGGAAGCATTCATTTAGACAAAAGATAATGCATTTATAACTGAAGAAGGAAATAGATGTTTTTCAACAGTGTAATTGGACACTGAGCAAATTCATTTCCGAAGTACATCACTGAAGTTGTATTTAAGAAACAGGAACTTCATGAGGATGACAAGAACATCAGGTAGCATAAGTAAGCCCAAAAAAGCTAATAGTATTAGGTTCAGATTTCAAGTGTTATGCTAATTTTCACAAGCTAGATTTTAATAAAATGAAAATATATTCCATAATTTTCTACTGCTCTAATGTACATCAAATTGGCAGTGACCTCTACGGGAAATATTGCATAAAGCACACCACTACCTAACCTGTCTGATCTTATATCTCTTTTCTTTTTCATAGGTCTTTTCAAAAATTTTTCCTAGACACAAAAAAGTTAAAATAAAATGACCTGAAACAGTGTTGTTCTCTGCAATATCTACACTGGATAGAAGTGCACTCAGAAGATTGCAAGTACTAAGATTTCGTTCTCTGCAGGAAACAAATGTCATAATCCAAAGTGGATGAAATTCTCCATTCTTTGAGGTATGCTGTACTTTATATTATGTCAATCACAAACTGTTTTTCAAGAAATCTTGTGGATTTAAAACTTTTAATTACCAAAATCTAATGAAAACACACAATTGTGAGATTAACTTTTGAATATTTAAGCCACAGAGTGTGTGGTTCAACTCATGAGAATACTCTCATGAATTTGCCCAGACTCACTCAAGAAGAGTAAATGTAATCAAACATGCATTATCTTCTACACTACTCAGTGATCTGTTTTGCAGTAGTTAAGACTTAAACCTAATGAAACTTCTCCAGCATTTTATTTAAGTCAACGATAAAACTTTGATTGCAGATTCAGGCTTTCTCTGCCTGGTGAACTGGTGATCTCAGAGCCTGAGATATACTCCTGGGCGTACCAGCCTCTCCAGGTGGGGCATTTGGTTTTATAGTTCCACAATTATCTAAGAAAAACAAGGTATGCTGGAGGGAAGAACAGAGACTCATTTGCCCCCACACAGCTGTCTACCAGAGCAGCAGCTCTGACCACGAGTGACATCTCTGGACTGCAGGGGTCTGCCAGGCTATAGCAGACATGGCCTCAGTTTTCTTTGGAGATCCAGTTGTTGGATACCTGTAGTTTTGATCTAAATTTACAGCACAAGGACACTGAAGAGTGCAAGGCTCACCTCCAAGTTCTCTTCCCGCTCAGAGCATTGTGAGGCCATTAGTCACAAAAAAAAAAATCTCCAGAAAGATGGACAGAAAAAGGAGATTGGCAAAGAAAAATATGACAGACACATTCCAGTTCAGTGCTTATTCTGCTGGTTAACATCAGCAGTGGGAAGATAACAAAGGAAACTACTCAGTGTGAAAGGGGAATCTCAAGGCACCAGCATATGATTCTCTTGGAACCAATTATTCCTCAAGTATTTCTCAGTGATGCATTGAGCACATAAGCTCTCACTAGACCCTGCAGAAAAGAGCAAAAAAAATTTAATGAAGTCCTGTTTAAACCATGTTAGCTGTCTTTCCCCTTTTTAGAGCCAGGTACTAGACCAACCGTAACCAAACCTTCAAGTCCTTTGAGCAGAAAGGGCTGGAGGAAAAAAAGAAATACGAGGAGAACAAGAAGTGATTCCAGAGGACAAAAAAGGATTAGGTGGAAGACGTGGGAGTGTGTCAGACTCAAAAACAGATTGATGGGCACTGAAGGAGAGCAGCCCTCAACAACATCAGTCACCCCTGGAATGTGTCCAGGGAAGCCATGGTTGCTGCCCACCAGTGCTCTCTTTGTCTGGGTGAGAACATGAGGGACTGGAAGCAGATGATGCAGTTGGCAGACTACCTTCATTGAGTTTGTGTCTCATGGTGGCATGAAAGGCCACTTTGGCTGTAACCAGGAGGAGACTCATGAATAGGTCTTGTGTTCACTGCCCATTGTGTTATAAACATCTCAAGTGATCATTAATGAAAATGTGTTGGAAGAATAAATACTCTTTAATCTAGGCAAGAATGAAATACTGTTCTGCAGTGAGCAAGCCTGCTTTTTTATATGTCATGTATGATTTAAGACAGAATTATGTTTATTTGTAACTTCTATTCTTCCCTGACATTTGAAATGTTTTCTATTTGTTGTACTAATAATGGGCTTTGGATGTGAGAAAACAAATTACATACTTCCTTTGTAGTGCAACTTCAGTGCAATGATCTGAGAGTACTCACTTACATATTAGTGAATTAATCCTGACAACATATTAGTCAAAAAACATCTTCATAGCTGAAAACTCCAGCTTACCTTTTTTTTTGCCTCTTTTTCAAAGTTTGCTATTACTGGAATAAAACAACAAATCATGATTAATAATACAGCACTATGTATGCTTGAAGCCAAAATACACAGATTTTCTAGCAAGCTCTGTCAAATCTTTTACTAAACATTCAGCAACATCCTGACTTCACATTCTTGCTGTTTATTCACTAGCCCACTTTCTTTTCCAGTTCCACATCGACACTAACAAGCCTTGTTGCAGAACTGTCAACAAGTAGTCACGGATTGTGTATCTACAGATACATTTTTTAAGCGATCAAAACCTCAAATTATTCTTATCCGAGTGATACAACCTTCCCAAAGCCACAGAAGCTTTTATCAAGCCTACAGAAGAATAGAAACATAGATGTTGCCTCATTTATATATTTCCTAACAATTTTCCAGTTCCACAATGCCCTGTTCCCTCAAAGCAATTGTTCCATTGTGGTTTTATTTTCTATTTCTTTGCATTGATCAATGCGATATGAAAACTTCACATTTGAGAAAGATTTTTTTTTATTCTTTCCACTGCTAGCCCAAATTGCAGGCAGACAGTCATTGTCTCACATAAATTGTGAAGACACCTAAATACCACACTTCTGTCTGCAGAGAAAGAGTGTGAATCTCCTCAGAGGAGGGAAGGTGTAAGGCTGTTTATCGTGCAGCTGCAGCAGTAGCCAGGTTTGTGAGGAATACAGAAGAGATGCAAAACAGGGAATGACAAACAATATTGCTAAAAGACAAATATCCTTCTGGAACAGTAAAGGGCATTTGTTTCAGTATGGCTGAATCAGGCTAAAAGTCCATTTGCCCCAGCATTCTGTCTGTGACAATGATGTTTAAAAGACAAGAAACAAGGCAGGGAGTAAGTTTAGTGTGGTACTTCCCATGGCATGTCCTGCCAGCATTAGCTTCTTACTCTAGAAACTCTATCATCATCTTTGGTTTTAAAAAGCCTGCGGAGTTCTACTCCATGAGTTTTCACTATGGATTCAACTTTTCTCCATAAAATGTATTTATTTTCTTTTTTTTCTTTTTAAATGAAATTAGAAAGAAAACCACACAGAAAACTGCTTTTATGCAGCAGAAGTTAGGAATGTTAATAGCATGGTAGGAAACATTATGTGGCTCACCTGGTCATATTCCTATCAGTGGAACAGTGCCATCCACTGCAAAAAGTCCCCCTGTATGTGTCACCACAGGACATCCCTGTGCCCATCTGAGCAGCCCCTTACTTTCCACACATCTCTGCCCACAGCCAGGGTGCCCAGGACTCAAGTGTGCTTTTGCTCAAGCATAGACCTTCAGAGGATGATGGAATTTACAGTAATTTAACTTTCTTTTGATGGCAAAGGATAAAGGTCAAGTCCAAACAGCCCATTAAGCATCTCGAGTGTTATTGTTATTATACGATACAGACACATAATCTCCTGCTCCTTGAAATATTTGGCAATCTGTAATCTGGGACGAGGAGAATGCCAGTGGAGTCCAGAATCTGAGAAATGTACTTCGTTTCTATTGTAAGGAAATATACAATCATGCATGGTATAGAAGCATACTATGGATAATGCAATCAAAGGCACTGAGAAATTAAAAGATTGAATGTCATTGGAAAAAGTATAAATACTAGCTAAGCAACAAAACTGTCCCAAATGCCTAACAGATGGAGTTAGAGTTATGGCTCATGAAATTGTGACCATATATTTTCCATAGAACTCTGTAGAAAAAAAAACCTTTTTATTCATGAAAGTTGAAAATTTAAAACAATTTAGTGCAAGTTATTGTCATCTCAATAAAACTGCATGTGAATCTCTTATTCAGAAGGAAACATCTTGCATTTAGGAATTTTGCTTGCTGTACTTTGGAAGTTTTTAAAATGTGGATTAAATTATATTTACTCCTTACATATATAGTTTTACTGTTGATTGACCTTGATTTCAGTTTGTTTACTTTGTTTCTGATACATACAAAATTAAATTGAAAGTCCTTTAATTCTGAAGCACTGTCCACACAGGATTGAAGGCAGTTTCACTAATCCACTTCCAAGCCACACATGCAGGTGGTTCAGATCATTTTCCTGAATGCTTCTACATAATCAAGGCTGGTGTGACATGCTAATATGGGAGACTACTGTAGTTTTGGGTAATGAGAGTCAGGAAGAGAGCTATAAATATTTCTACAGAAGTTATTACTTAGTTTTGATTATTAATTAATTTTCTAATAAAGTATTCAGGAGTCAGTGGCATTTGCCTGAATTTGCCTAGAGTATTTGGATTCCTATTAATTCTCTTTAGCATGAAAAAAAGTTCCCATGCACAGGCTAATGATGCAAGATGGAGTTTTCTTTCTATGCTTAGATCAAGTTGCTGAAATTTTGACCTCATTGATGTCATTGATAAAATTTTCCCTGACTTTAGCAGAGGTGTATTTTAATTCAAAATAACTTCATACAGAAGGGAGAGGAAAAAACCTGCATATGCACAGAATAGAAATATCAATGTAATCTAAAGAGATATTTTATCAGATTAGTTCTTGGTTTCTCTTTTATGCCCTTGAGATCAGTGTTAAAAAAGAGATTTTGTTATCCAGTTAAATTTCACAAGAGAAGGATTCGCTTCAGTTGGTTCAAAACCTAGTTAAAGGAGTGATTTTTTTTCATGTCTTTTTCCTCTTGATCATAGCAGTACCTAACCTGAAAGAAGACCTTGGGTTAGCCCCATTTCTTCTGACAGAGACTTATCTAAAATGTTCCTGAACAATTATTTGAAATTAAGGGCATAAAAAAATCTAGTGGATGTTGGAGCAGGGTCTTAAATTCTGTTTTGGTATTATTTATCCAATTGAGTAGATGATTTAAACTTTGAAAACCTGTTTACAGAAATTTAGAAAACAGTTTACATGGCTGAGTCTTTTTTTAGGTTTCATAGAATAATAGAATCCTTAAGGTTTTCTTGTCTCTAATCTCAGCTTCAATGACAATAGTTTTCTCAGCATTTGGCTGTTCCAAAAGGAGAACTGAAAACAAAACTGTTTCCAAAATCATCAATTTTTCACCAAGCAGTGGCTGCTTTTTTGCTGTTCTCAAGGCACTAGCATGTAAAGCCTGTGTAGATCCCCAGAGAAACTGGCAGCTTGCTACTTTACAATTTCCTTCGCCTATCCCTCGTGAGATGTAAATCTACAATAATCTCGATTTTCCACCTTTTTTACGGCACCTAAAATTTTAGCTCCAAGTAAATTTTTCCCCAGGTGTTCACTAATAACATGCTCAGTTTTACTTAACAGAAAGGTCTACTGTAAACGCTTTCTACAGGTGAGAGAGTTGCTTTCTGAAAGCTTACATGGCTTTTTGTGTGTTATGCTTAGTGTAGGCCAGGTAACAGAGACTGTGTCCCTTATGTTTGGCAGTAAGGGAATATAAAGTTTGCTTTAGCCACAAGGGGTTTATTCCAATATAGGAATTCAGTTTAGGCTAAAGCTAGAGAGATTTATACTGGCTGAGAATTTGCTTATGCTTTAAGAAGCTTACTTTTATTTAGAGAGTTCAGAGATTTTAGGAAAGGCTTCAATTAGAAGAGTTTATCTTCTGAAGATGTATTTGCATACCAGTACTTATTTCTCATAAGAATTCTGTAACTTAAATTTGCATAGCTTTTATTTAGATTTAAAATAATGTAATCAATTTTTTTTCCCATAGGTTTCCCTGCCTTTATTTCATCCACTGTTGATGAGTTTACATGTTCACATATTATAGTTATACTGTAAAATGACTAGCTTCTTTGAAATTCCACTCTATCTTTCTCCTGATTTTAGAAGGCTCCATACATACTTTACATAAATCCTTTTGCTTTTAATATCATTATAATTTACTATGTATCATAGTTGTCCATTTCGTCAGGAATTTATATATATTGCAAACAACAAAAAGAAAAAAAATCAGTTACTTAGAACCAAGAAATGCATATGCTTTAGGAAAGGTTAAGATTGATATCAGAATTAATAAACTTACATTTCCTAGGAGGGAAAATGTTTAGATTTAGAAATGGCAGTGCCTGCTGTGTCTTGCATTGTGTCTGTTGTGCCATTGTATAGTGTTGTAACATCATCATTCTGCTGCTGCAAAACTGTTTTTATAACTTTGTATTTGATTTGGCAATTCCACATTGACCTCCATGTTGGTCTTAAAGGTAAGCAGCCATTATGTGTGGGTGCAAAGTCAGTCTTCCTGCATTTTGCTTAAGAACTACCTAGTAAGTAAAGTTTCCTTTGAATTTCAGAGCAAATAACATCTGGTTTAGCTGTCCTGTGCAAGGTTTCTGGATGAGTTCAGCAGCGTAGGAGCCTGCAGTTTCTCAGTTTGCCACTACCTTCCAAGGCAAGTATTGAGCTGTTTCAGATGGCACATGATAACTCAGCTAAGCCACCAAATCAATCTGTTTGTACGTGATAAATTTTAATGGTCCTCTTTTGTTTTTTTTGCAAAGAAAGGCTTGGCATCTTGATGTAGTTGCACTACATCTTTCTTGTGTACACTGATGAAAACCTATCAGTGAGGTTATTTCAGAGGGAAGGCAGCACATCCCATTAACAAGTGCTGAGATCTGGGTATCAGGTGTTCTGCTAAATCCTAGTTTGCAATCCAGAAAGACTGCTTTCATCACAGTTCAAACTAAACCACAAGCTCCCAAAGTACAGGGTCTGCAAGCTCCCTGCTCTGCAGCACCCCTGGGTGTCACAGTGCCCGGTTGCTGGGAGATGGGAAACTGGCACTTACCGCCTCATCAGCCCAGTATTACAAAGAAAACAAACTCATTTTTGCGAATCTCCTTCAAAGAGCTTTGGTTGCCTGGCCCTCAGTAAATCTTTTCAGTCTGCACATCTAGATGCAGCCAGGCTGATGCCCTCTGATGGGTGACTGAGCACAGAGACCCAACGGTGGCACATCAATTTCCAGTTTTTTCAGTGTGCCCATCTTACATGGATTCCTCATGCTACTGAGGAGAGTTCCACAACAGGCAGGACATGAGCCCACAAAAATGAGGAATTCCTTTCAAGATGCCTCTATAAACATCTGGTTTCTGCCTAGCAGAGGTCAGGTGCCTCTTCACCACCACTACAAGAAAGAACGAGAAATTTTTAGGTCTCATGTACTTGAATGTATAAAATGTTACATATTTTTCTTTAATTAATTAATCCATGTGTTCCTTAGAGATCTGGAGGCATAATTTTACTATGTAATTTTTAAAAACTTGGCCACTACAATATCTCTGACAATAAGTGTAACAACAACTAGGCAAAAAAAAACAAAGAAAAAGGAAAGTTTTTAACCTAGTTACATAAATGTCCAAAGGAATTCTGCAGGTCATACGTATATGCAGATTTTCTCCATTAAATGAGCCTTCAGGGAAATGCCTGAGTAAAAATGTGAATTAAAGTAGCATAAAAATCAATGGATTTACTCAATAAAAACACCCATCCTAGTGCTGACTCCCTTCTATGAAAAAAGCCACTGGCATTTTTCCTGAGAGTCTGTGGAAACATTAATGCAACATTAATAAAACCTTATTTTTTTTTTTCAGTACTATCCCAAGCAGGGGTTTTGATGCATATGAGTCAGGGAATAGCTTATAGAAACCTCATGCCCAAAAAAGATTTGAGTATTTTGTTTATTTATGGGGCTTTTTAATTGCTTTCTGAAAGCAGAAGTTAATAATGTTGCATAATCTTAGATGAGAAGAACCATGTTTGAATTGTATAAACACAGCTAGAGGGTGACTTAGATGGTGACTACTCCTTATCCACCCATACTGGTGGGGCAGCTGCACTTCCCATGGGTAATTCCTAGGTATGCTTACTAGGAAGGTGCAGATTGTCATCAATTGCACTCCAGATATCCAGCACAGCCTAACTGAATATGGGTTCTTTGCAGTTCCACAGCCCACCTTTTCATATAGGGAAATTCGTCACTATTCCTATAGAATTATATCTTTCCAGGTATACTGGATTTTCTCTGCAGGCAGACATTGCTCACAAAGTTAGGTCAGCAATAGAAAATACCTTGATTGCAGAGTAAATGGTCATTTTTACCAGTTTAACTGCTAAAAACCAGTGACTTTCCCAGTAAATTTGCTTACCTTGACAAAGTGACACATGGCAGGGTAGTCCAGAGCCTTGGTTAACAGCATGAGTACCACCTGTAGCACCAGTGGTAGTACCAGGGGAAGACAATTCAGTTTCACTTCCTAACCCAACCCTGCAAATGCAGGATAATGGAGATCCATGACTGCAGCAATCTGTAATTTCAACCACAAAATGAACAAAACTACCATCCAGCATAAAAGAAGTTGCATTTTCTATTTAATGGAACATTTATTAGTTTTTTTAAGCATTTGTCAAAATGACTGTTAGTGTGATATTGTGCTATAAATCTGTATGCTATTATTAAGTTTAAAATAATCTGTAAGAAATTTGTCACACTTATTACTATCACCCTTTTTGTTATCTGGTATGTTATATTTCCCACCTGTGAATAACCAAGATATCTATGAGTAAGCGATGTTATTAAATGCATATATATTCAAAGAAAATAGTTTTGTGCTGTCTTATGGTAATATTTGTCTGCTAGATAGCACAGTTTTTTTTAACTTTGACATGGAAGAATGCTTTCCAGTGCATGAAAAAATGCAGTTTGTAACAGAACAAAGATGTTCTTCATCACAGAAAAACACTGATATTCAAAATTTTCTTGCTGACTCCTTCAGCCACTTCTCATAAGACATTTCATTGTAAGCTATTGTACAGAAATGTAAAGCTCATGACCTAGCCCTGCCAGTGCCTATGCTAGTGTTACCAGGCTGCTGCAACATAACATTTGAGCCGTTTAGGGAGGTTTGCAAGTTGTGGCTTGAAGATACTACATTGTGGATGAAAACTGAATTGAAGCTTAGTGAGCTCTTTATGGAACTGGCATTGCTGAAAAGGTTGTGGGTGATAAGAATTTAACCTATGACACATAAAACAAAAGAAGTAAGTGTGTTACTAAGGTTATGACATGAGCTGTAGAAATAAAAAAAAATGAAAAGGTAAATTTAATATTCAGTCCAAAATTGCTGTGTATGGTGTAAAATGTGACATCCAAAGTGGCCAGCTTTACTCAATGAGCAAAAGATTTTGTTATAGCCAAGTGCAGTGCAACAGCATGGTAGAAATGTTAAAATTGTAGATCCTAGAGCTTTGTGTGGCCCCATTTTTCCTTAATTGTTGATCTGTGTATGGAATGGTACAGGATTATAGGGGGAAAAAACTCATTAAGAAAAACCCCATACAGATGAATCATTCTTCTGTAAATATTTTTTCTGTAGAATCACTCAATTACTAAAAATACATTTTTTTTCTGGTGATACAAGCTACTTCATTAGTCTTTTTATTTGTTTATTTGTTTGTTTGGTTTTTTCATCCTTGTAAATATTAGAAGGACAGGGAATCTGGCTTTTTTTAAAGGTCTGCAGGTCGAGGTCTGCAAAGCAGAGCTCCTGACCTCCAAGATTTTGTAGCGGACCTGAGCTGCTCATTCCAGAGTTGTGCACCAGACACGCCTTCCCTGCACTTGAGTTTCCAGAGACAGCACCCCAGTCCTGCAGCCTGTAAGACAGTCACAGCACAGCCCAGGAGAACTCCCCACATTGTGCCCCTTAACATGGGTGCACCTGGCAGCACAGGGAGACACAGCCTTCCAGAGGCAAAGCACATGTGCAAGGCAAGGCAGAAGTGTTAAAAAGAAGCTGGGGAAAAAAATCGCAATTGAAACCAAGGCTAGAGGAAAGCAGTGCAATCAGATCCTCAGTATTATAAAGCACCTCATTCTGTGTCCTTACAAAGCTGGAACAAGAGAGAGATCTAAATCTAATCAAACCTAGAAGAATGCTTGCCTTAGTCCTGGGAAGAAAGCAAATCAAATAAACACACATCAGAGATTGAAAATTTCAGATGACAAAAACAAAATACAAAGTGTTTATTTATTTGTTATTGCTGCTGTAATTTATCTCCAGTTTAAATTCTGGTTTTGTTGTGACTCTTACCAAACCTTAGTTCATTCACTTGCAAAACTGGTATTCTACTTACCTAGCAGAAGCCTTCCAAATATGAATAGATGTGTTACATTCTTTACTTGGCTCAATGTTTCAGAAATGCTTTTTGAGACTCCTGAGTAACAGGCACAGGAGGACTATAAACTATTGTTACTAGTACTCTGAGCTTTGTGTTAGGGACCTGACATAATGAAACATTATGACAGTGACCCACTTCAATAAAATTCTGTATTTCTTCTGGGAACTTGCCAGGTTTATCCATAAATGTGAGCAAAAAGGAGGACTGTTTTAGCATACTTAAGGGAGGAAAAAAGTGTGATCAGAGGTAGATACTGGGGTTTTTTTAGACACCTAAAGGGGATGGAATTAAAAGCTGCTGAACAATTCCAGACATCACTATCTTGAAAGAGTGCTGGGAATACTTCTGTCCCTCAGGACCAGGAAAGAACTGGCCTGATTCTTAACTATGGATTGAAGTAATCCCAGATATTCCATTTTGAAGATGCTGTCTGAAACCTCTGGATATCTGAAACACCCAAATCCTCTATTAGTAGCAGACTTCTCTATACCTTGGAAGATCTATGGGACAACTTTCAGTAACTAGTAGTAAAACAACATTTTCTTTTTTTTCTGTGTGGAGAAATAACCCCCTGAATCTCATTCTTTTGGATCAACTGTAGGCAATGCACTGGCAGAAATACTGACTGCCATTGTAATAATGTTGAGCTGCAGTCAGCAGACTCATCACACCGTAAATATTGTAGCTTGTGGAAAGAAATGCAGTGTGGGAGTAACCTTTACTCCCTTCTGCATACTTGTGGGGGCTTTCTGCCCTTTTGCACAGTTGTAAGTGATTGAAGGTAAAGCAAAGCACCGCTGGAGGCTGTGGAGCACTGCTGGAAGCAGAGCAGAGCAGGTGATTCCATTTGCCTTCCTGCCAAATGGTTTAAAGGGTACCTTTAGCCCCAGTGCGTGGCGTGGGCATTAAAGGAAGTCTCTGTTTGCACTGCCCAGGGTATGGCAGAGTGAGGATGCTCAGTGACTAATGATGCACAGGGGAGGATTTCTGCCCTCAAGAGACCCCACACCACCCTTTAACCACAGCTGAGGCCCCCTGGGATAGGGCACACATCCATGCTGGCTCAGGCAGAGGCGCTCAAATTAACTGTCAGAAAATCGTGTACGGGAGGCATCCAGCTAGTGCAAACATCAGAACAGACACTGCCTGGGATTTATAACCAATAAACAGAAAGTACTCTCCTGCCTCAGAGGTATGGCTGAGGTTTGGTCCTTCCCTTCAAGGCTTAATAGTCCATGGAGAACAAGACAGCCAGTGAAGTGCTCACTACTTTCTCTGTAGTGTCTGACAGCTGGTGATTGAAGAGGATGACACCACCTAAGTGAGCCCATTGCACCTCCATTTACAGACTGAATTAACAGCAGTAATAACACATCACAGACATTAATTTCCTGCTGTCATGGGTTTGTTCAAAACCGGGCAGAAACACCATTTAATGTAGCGGTTTCACATTCACCTGCTCGCCTGCTCACACCAGGCGAGAGTGCAGTGTAGTGGTTTCATGAGAATAAGGATTAAGAGAAATGCAAAACAGGCCTAAACTTCAAAGATAAAAATAGTTTATTAACAAAAGACAACAAAATCAAAATCAAAATCAACCCCCAGGTGGTTTCTTCTTCCCCCCCCAGCCCCCCACCCAAGATGGTTCCTTTCTCCCACCTCATTTATCTTCCTTTACCACTATCTTTCTCATCAACAACACAGAGAAAACAAACTTAGAAAACCCCTGGTCAATTTACAACTCTTGAAATAGGCTTTCATCAGTCCAATTGGAAGAAGAGTCTCTCTTGTCTCACTATGGAGATTTTTCCCACAAGAAGCACAAGTCTCTCGTGGAGTTCATGTCACTGTGAACTC
>VZTR01005010.1:215658-227139 GCA_013400775.1 Chaetops frenatus
TTTACAAAAGATTTTCAGCTTAAAGGCATCTCTTCTTTCTCCCCTCCTTTAGTCTTTAACTCTTTTCTCATTGACCTAGGAGCTTCTACAGTCTTCTTTTCTAGCTCAAATCCCGGTAACCACAGGCTGATCTCTCTCTCTCTCCCGTTGGGGGGGGGAGCGGGGCAGAGGCCCGGGAGATGGGAGGGCCGGGAGCCTCCCTCCTGGAGTTCCATTCTCCTCTCCCTCAGGCAGGGAGGGGGGAGCAAAAGCAACCTCAGAGCAACAGCAGCACTGCCCGAGGCAGGGAGGGGGGGAGAGGGGGAAAAACCGGCAGGGTCCCGACCGCAGCCCCGGCATGGCCCCCAGGCCCTGGGGCCCGGAGCGGCCGGCCAGGGCCATGCGGTGTTACCTTCCCCGCGGGCGGAAGTCGAAGAGAGCTTCAAACTTCCCGCTCCTAAAAATGTAAGCTTCGCAAAGACGCCTCTAATGTTCAAGTGGCTACATGAAGTGCCCATCTTAATTTTAGCCAATCCGTGGGCTCCTCACCTCTGCTGGAAACTGTGCCCCGGCGGAAGTAGAAAAACAAAGATCCCCCCCAGGAAGGAGAAAAAAAGTTGTTGTCCTTTAAACCACAACAGATGGCCAACTCAATAAGGAAATTATATGCATTTGTTTTCGGTTAAAATACCACAGTAAACCAGGCCAAGGGGATCACCAAATTATTCCAAACATCAGTACAATATTTCCTCTTTATCCTGTCAGATCCCCTTGAGTTTAGCCTTTCAGTTTTGGAGGGATTTGTTGGTAGAGCTTAATATAACTTCCCAAACTACAAAAAGGTGGAAAAAAAGTATCATTTTTTTGTCAGTATAATTTGTTACTATAATTGTGTTAAGTCATCAAAACAGCACTCCTAGCCAATATTACCAGAGCAGTGTTTTCTAGGCTCAGATTTAGCCTTTCATAGGCAATTGAGAAACAGCAGCAGCTTTGGTCACCCTAGCATTTCTGCTGCTCCATATTGGGTGTTTTTGCAGGAATAGCACATCCATCCTGTTGCAGTGCCAGCCAGCTGAGGTTCTGGTGTCTTTGAACGTATTCCAAGAAAGGACTGAAACTTTCAAAGTGAGTAAGTTTGATGACACAAATCAACAAGGCAGATTACTTGTTTGCATGAAGCTAGTAAAAGTTTCAGTGGAGGTATAGAAATACTTTGCAGATGTTATGTAGATAAAAAAAAAAAAACTTTATAAAAATTTGTATTTGGTTTGCACGACCAGGTTTTGGTTTTTGGGGGCTACAGGGGTGGCTTCTGTGAGCAGCTGCCAGAAGCTTCCTCCATGTCCAGCAGAACCAATGCCAGACAGCTCCAGGATGGATGTGCTGGGCCAGTCAGAAATGGTGGTAACATCTATGGGGTAACACAGTTAAGAAGGGAAAAGTTATTGCACAGTTGTGTAATTGCAGCCAGAGAAGAGTGGGATGAGAACATGAGAGAGGAACAGCTCTGCAGACACCAAGGCCAGTGCAGAAGGAGGGGCAGGAGGAGCTCCAGGCTCTGGAGCTGAGATTCCCCTGCAGCCCGTGGTGCAGCCCATGGTGAGGCAGCTGTGCCCCTGCAGCCCATGGGGATCCACAGGGATGCAGAGCTCACCTGCAGCTCATGGAGGTGCCCACACTGCAGCAGGTGGATGCCTGAGAGGAGGCTGTGACCCTGTGGGAGGCCTGTGCTGGAGCAGGGTCCTGGCAGGGACCTGCAGACCTGTGGAGGGAGGAGCTCACCCTGGAGCAGGTTTGCAAGTGGGACTTGTGACCCCATGGGGGACCCAGGCTGGAACAGGCTCTGCCTGAAGGACCACACCCCATATTGCAGCTGTGACCCATATTGCAGCTGTCTGGGGAGGACTGATGGGACGGACTCAAGTTGGAGAAGTTCATAGAGAACTATTTCCAGTGGGAGGGACCCTACACTGGACCAGGGAAGGACTCCTCTCTGAGGAGGAGCAGAGACAACCTGTGATGAACTGACCATAATCCTCATTCCCATCTCCCTGCACTGCTGGGGGAGGAGGTAGAGCTGGGAGGAAGGTGTTTTTAAGATCTTATTTTTCTTTTCATTATCCTGCTCTGATTTTTTAGTAATAAATTCAATTAATATCCCCAGTTTGAGTCTTTTTTTGCCTGTGAGTGATCTCGCTCTGTCCTTAAATTTACTTATGAACTCTTTGCTATATTTTTCTCTCTCCTTTCCAGCAGCAGAAGGAAGAATGGATTTGCTGGGTGCCTGGCATCCACTCAGGGCCAACCTACTCTAAACTTTAAAAAATAAGCTCATTTTTGTTTTGGGTTATACAAATACAGTTTGTGTTGCATTCATAGCTGTGAGGAACTGAAAGGTACTTACACATATACCTACTTGTTGACATTTGTGTGGAATAATAAGAAAATAATAGGAACAGTTAGAACAAGGCATGGCTGCTGACTCACTAGCAAAAAGGAAGACTATGATTGTATATATAAATAGACTGCAATGCAACCGTTATGAAAAATTGTATCTCTATAAAAGAAACTAAGAAAATGAATATGCACATATTTTATAGTCTCATTTATACATTCATTATATGGTAAATAAAACTCAAAAAATTATCTCACTGTTCAGTGTAAGAAAAACTGTTTCACATGAAAATTTTATTTCAATTTTCCTTGAATAGTGAGAAGTTCCCAAACTGAAATTTAGCCTTAAAAAAAAAAGGGCTACAGAATAGTTCTTTATAAGTAAGACATTGTAGGGCAAATGTGAAGCAGAAATTGAAATGCATATTTTCAGTATATTCAATATGTATTTGGGCTAACTCTATAAAAATAACTGCAGGTCTGCCAAATCACAAGAGAAAGAGAGAGAGAGAGAGGGCAGGTCAAGCTAAAATATCCTGGCAGGACCGATGGATACAGGCCTGTTTGGCATCATGTGTACTCACATCTGTGAGCTGGGGATGTGTGCTCAAGGACAGGATCTGTTTCTCTGCAAGAAACCCTGCACACTGAACTTCTCCAGGAGCACCACAAAGGGTTGGTAGTGGCAGCTTTCCCTGCTCCACCCGATTTCACAGCAGTGCAAAACTTGGCCACCCTGATGCTGCTGGAAGACCTCAGATTGCCTGCCCTCAGGGCTCCTCAGTGCTCGGAAAGTTTCTGAAATAGCTATTCCAGAACATTACTTGGGCGTACATCTTCTCTGGATGCTCCTATTTCAGAGTAGGAATGCTTTCTTGGTCTGACTCTAATCCTTATTCAGAGCTAATTCACAAACTGTGTAGATGAATAGAAAATAGGTATTAAAAATTATTCTGGAGTAATAGTCCCAGCTCTCATTTCTGCATCAGATACAGTTATTGGGGAATGCCTCTTCCAGTGCATTTCAACATGGAGGTGAGCCCTGAGTGTTCCACCACCTGTGTTTTTCCCAATCAGATAAAGAGAAATCCATATGTCACAGTCCTGAGAAATAAATGAAACCCCTTTGAAATTAAATGCTGCTCTAAAGTGAAGTTATTTTGACAATAGATCAATCAAAGGTATCACGCTTTACTTATGGTGCCTGAAGAATTGAGTTCTGAGCTGTAGCTTCTGTTGCGTCATTGAGTTACTCATTGTCTTAAACTGAACTAAAGATGATTCATGGGCAATTAAAAAATGGCAAGGCAGAGAAATGCCACCCTGGTGTGATCCAGCAGGTTTGTCAGGTGGAGAAACTCAGGCAGCAGGTAGGCGTTGTCTCAAAGCCAGTCTCACCAGCAAGGCAGCGTGCATGCAACCAGTTTAAACCACACTGCACAGCTCTTGTCCCCAGGCTTGGGAACAATGTACCGAATTTCTGTAACAATCTCCAGGCAGTGCAAAGCAGATGGGGTCGGCTCTGTACCCTTGTGCCTGAAGGACACTGTCCAGGAGGCCCTTTATGGCCTTTGTTTACCATGTTTGCCTCACACAGCTCCACAGTGTGGTGCCAGCTGGAACAGAAATGCTGCTGGACGGAAGGAGTCAACCAGAGTTTTCTTATACATATTACAGTAAGAACCACTATCAATTACCATTTCTAGTAACAAAACAGGTTTAGATAGACATTAGGAGAAATTTCTTCACTGAAAGGTGTTCCAAACATTGGAACAGGATTCCCAGGGAAGTAGTGGAGTCATCATCCCTGGAAGTGTTGAAAAAACATGTAGATGCAGTGCATAGGGACATGTTTTTGTGGTGGGCTTGGCAGTGAGAGGTTAGTGGTTGGACTCAGTGGCCATAGAGGCCTTTCCCAATCTTAATCATTCTATGATTCCAGGTGTCAAAAAGCATGGAAGGAAAGGCATTGGTGCTGTGAACTTGGGGAGCTACCCTTCCTCCACAGTCAGCAGCCTCTTGACAGACAAGTGAGATCAAGACCTGAGCTGAGGTGGTGTGAGGAGCTCTTTAGAAGAGGCTCTCTCCACTGCCCTCACAGGGAGACACCACTGGCTCTCAGTCAGGTGCTCTTACAGCATGTGATGTTAGCAGCTCCATGAACACTTAGGTCTGTGGTAAAATGATAGCATAGAGCAACAATGGGTAGGCTGAGCTTTCTCTAAATCTGAGCTCAAGATGAAAAAGGCAAAATCTGCCCCTGTCAAAAGACAGATGTCAGGCTGTTGAGACTCTCACAGTTACTGCTAGAAGGCCAACAAGTAACAAATAACCACCAAGTCAGTCTATTAATTTCTTTACTAGAGCTGGCCAAAAATAGGCCACTGCTATTTGTAGCAGAGTGAAAAATACTGCATGGGTACAGAGGAATAAATCGCTGTTATGAATTATGAGTTAATGGGCATTGAAAATGCTAAATTAAAGATATTAAGTAATTATGCAAATTATATTCCTTCATCTAATAATTTATTTAGAGGAAGAACTTATATAGTATTTTCACAGAGTGACTGCAGTGGCAGAAACAGTCCTGTTGATGTATAACCTGAAGCATTAGAAGTAAACAAACTTCTGTTATAAATGATGTTGTCTTCTTTTCAGGAACCTCAAAGCTTTTCATAATGTTCAACAGTGTCTTAAGGTGGTCCTCAGAAATACAGGGATGGGCAATCTGAGGCACAAAACTGACAAGGGAAGTAAGATCCAGGGTTTTCCTCTTCTTAAGTTTCGCATATCAGTTTCACTGCAGAGGCAGTGCTTGGCATAACGTGTTCCCATGCCCATCACCCAAGCCTAGGCTATGCAGTGCCCCTGGCCTGCCTGTGCTCCTCAGGTATATCTGCATGATTGCTCATTGGACTACTCCCACACAGAAGATTATCCCATTAAAAAAAAAAAAAAAAAACAAAACCAAACTTTAAATAATGTTTTAACAATTGTTTTGCTTTTGCAATGTTTTTCCTTTTTATTTCTTTTTTTAATTACATGGTTGCCTTGTCAGGAACACAAGGTGGCAGGAGCAAGTGGCAGAGCTGGGGACACTGTCAGCCCCCAGGTGGGGCAGGGGATCTGTTCTTTCCACCCAAAAAAAGCTCATCAAGCCTCCCCCTTAGCCTGTGAAGATGGCAGTTCTCCTCTTCATGCACTGCTGAAGCATTGTTTAGCAGGAGGTTGGGTGAAATCCAGCAAATATATCTTTGTTTTTCAATCTGGTCACATAAAATTCCCTCTGGGTTTTATGGTTATGCTGGCTGCTCTCTCTTCAGACTAAATGAGCAAACAATTAATTGTCCCACTGCTCAACCAGACCTAAAGCAATGGTAGTGACTGCCAAGGACTAGACTGACTATAAACACTAACACTGGGAATTAATTAATTCAGGATTTATATGTGTGTATGACTTATAGAACAGGCAGAATTTCAGCAGAAAGCCATGCAGACAGGAAAAGTCATGTTTGTAAGTCAGAAAGAAAACCAGAAAACCACATTTTGGACAGAATGCTAGCTGAAGGCCAGGGTGGAAATATGAAAAGAGAAATTGGCTCTGTATGATTTTCGTGCTTAGGAGAATATTATTTGCCAATAAACATAGTCATATCCAAGAAATAGCTGACTGTCATCATTTTCTCCTATGGAGCAGGGTGCACAGATCACTGCACACAAGGCAAATTCTTGTGATGAAAAGAATGAAAATATGAGATCTGATCTGATGCATTTCAGGCCTCTGCTTGAGTATTGCAAAGTTGCCCATTAAGTTGAAATCAGAAAACTTTGTTATCTAAACTGTGAATTCTGCTGAAACTGCCTGTAGCCTTGCCAAAGCCTGGCAGTGGTGGCACAGCCCCCAGTGCAGCCCAGGCCAAGGCACAGACTTACTCATCACATGTCCAGCAGAAACTCTTGAACTCTTCTTTTCTGGGAGATGCAGTGTGGAGAATCTGTGGTCACTACATGAGATTTTTAGGTATATTTCTTGCTTGCTGAAATGAAACCATAGCTCATACCAAAAGTTCCATTAGAAACTGAGAGGGAACAACTTGAAAATAGGATGATTTCACTGTTTTATCACATATCCTGTGAGGGGCTGGCCATGCACTAGC
The DNA here is from genome assembly GCA_013400775.1 of Chaetops frenatus. Lineage (NCBI taxonomy): Eukaryota > Metazoa > Chordata > Aves > Passeriformes > Picathartidae > Chaetops > Chaetops frenatus. The sequence goes on from VZTR01005010.1 coordinate 222,192, forward strand.
CATGTAGAAGTTAATGGGAATGGACGTGTAGGTAACATGGGGCTTTGCCAGTTGTAAGGGACAGGAGCACTTCCCACAGCCTGAAGGACAAATGAAGAACAATCTACCCAGATCCTATCTCATCACCAGAAGGAATGATACCCAACTCTTGGCTTTTTTGATCCATTTAAAATCTTAAATGTGATAAATACACAGTACATCATGTGGATGCTTTCCTCTTCTCTTTCATACTCCCAAATCTAATTGCTTTTCTGATTTTCCTTCCTTCTTTTTCCCAATTCTGGCTCTGTTTCCTCTCTATCATTCTCATTCCTGCTTAAAACTTTCTGCTTGTTTGCACTTTTCCTTTCATCAAAGGTCCTTCATTTTACTGCCCCTTTGTAGCAAAATCAGAAGGAGAAATTACAGCAGACAGGGGAAGAGAAGCACATTTACATTTCTGCTAACTACTGTTGTTGCTGACATTTATATTTATTTGATTTACACACATTCTAATTAATACAAGTAGTAAAGGGGAGAGCTCAGCAGTGAAGCTACAAAAGTTTACAAGTTGCTTTCACATGTTTATTGCCTTGCTAAACCCCAGATCCCTAATCATCTTAACAGATTATTCCCTGCATTCATAATGCTCTGCTGACAATGAAATGTAAACAATGTCCTGCAATGGGAGAGGCAAGATCTACAGGGAAGACCTCAGTGTTAACTTATGTCTCTGTTCCTGGTGTCAGGAAAAAAACCCCAAAAAACGTAATACAAGCCTCAAGTGAGTAGTTTTACTGCAAGTGAAAACAATCTCACTGATCAAAAATTGTAGGAGTATATATCCAAGGAACATGTTGTTCCACAGTTATTAATTGTTGACTACAGTAGCAAGCAGTATCAATCACTCAAGTGAATAGAAACAATATCTCCCCCCTCCAAAAAAAAAAGAGAGAAAAAGAGAACGTGTAAAGTTAGTCACAAAAGAACTGCCCAAAACCAAGCATTTTAGTTTGAGAAAAAATAAATAGCAAAGCATTAAAAAATATAAAAATACATTAGCATAAGGAATAGGAGTCCAGAAGAGCTCTCTTACTGCCCCTCATATGGCCTGGGAGCTGTAAGGGAGGTACACCCTTAAGGTGTATATAAAGAATAAATTTCACTACTTGACACTTCCTGTCTATGATTAGAAATGAGGATTCTTTTTCCTTTTACCCCAAGAAGATGGGATTCAGAAAAGCTGGTTATTTTTGCAGCTTTTAATCTAAATTACTTCTTTCCCCCTATCTGCTACTCGTGATAAGCCCACAGTATTTTCATGTCTCTGCATAACACACTGGATCTTCAGAGAGTGCTGAGCACCACAGGGAAGACAATTCCACTTTCACCTGGACAGTGTGCAGATTAAAGGTAGACCTTACCTCAAATTACATCCTATTCTCCTGGGAGTGGGCCCCACTATGAGCTGGTTTTGGTTGGCATTCACCCATAGAAACTTGATTTTCTAGCCTAGAGCTGACCTCTCTTCAATCAGCATCTGTAGGAATCAAACCAAGCCTCTCAGATAGACTGCAGGGCTTCCAAGCCAATGAGCAATGAGTTGGCCAGGCTGCACCTACCTGTGCTCTGCTGTGTACTCAATTAAACACACAAAAAGAACATATGCATTTGGTCAGTTCCCTGCAATCATTAGGCTTTTCTCTGCCCTTACTAGTTCATACAACAATCACAAATTTTTAAATAAGTAGGCAATTCTCAATAACAGCCAGCTGTAAGAAATGAGTCTCAGAAGGACAGGGTGATCTATTCTGCGTTCTTGAGCCCTGAGCAACAAGTTTAATTTGTTACACATCACATTAGACTGCAAGGCAGTCCAGGTTACTATAGGGAATTCCATTACAGAAAGAACAGATATGCATTCAAATAAAAACATCTTTAGTCTACTGTGCAGTCAAGGAAGGCAAAGCCTATTCATAGTCTCCTGATAGTAGTTCAAAAAACCATCACTTTACAGACAGAAACATACAGCCTGTTTTCTCATCACCACCTGTCAACAACAATGACAGCCTGACTGACAGACAATTTCAGTGTTCTCCTAAGCCCTCCATCCTCAAACCCATATTTCACAGGTCCAGCATATCTATTTTAGCAGGAAATATCCAGTTTATTCAAGGGCATTTGCAATGTTGACCATTTTGTTCAAAAACCGGTCCCAGCATGGGATGTTTTACAGCAGCTTTCCCATCACGTGGGACCAGTAGCAGAAGCCTGTGGCCTTTCACTGACCTTTTTCCCCAAAGGTATGTGAGCAATCAGGGAGATGCAGCCCCTCTGATCTCTGTAGCTCCTTGTCAGAGGGGGTGACAGTGGTTAACACAGCTTTTCTAGGTGTTTAACCTAACCTGTCATTGGGTTCAATTCATCTCATGTGATTGGTAAGGTTAGATAGGATTAGATCTCTCCTGCACTCTCAAGGAATTGTGCTGCAGGAAGAAAGCCAGTCTTCATCTGGATCTGCTGATCTCCCATCAGACAGCACAGTGCTGGCTCAGGGAAGCGTTCCTACAGCAATCTCACCCAAAAGGACATCTATTGCAAGGTGGGAATTTTGACTTAGTGCTCCAGCTGGAAGAGAATTTCAGCGTGGCCACTCAGTGGAAGGTTTCATGTGCCAAATATCCTGTGTTATGTTCTTAGAATTTTCCTGGAGTGTATGTAGGCCTATAGTTGCAGATATTTTCTGAAATTATCCTCCAGTGTGACACTTCTTTATGGAATACAATAACTAAATAGCAGAGTGCTGGCCAAACCACTGGGCCACATAGGAAGGCTTAAACAGGAATTAGAGTACTCTTTGGATCTAATCCCAAATGCAGGAGTTCAGGTATTTAATTGCAGTGCAGCTGTTCGTGTCACTGTGCCAGAAGAAAAAAAAGCATCAAGGAGGCTGGGAGAGCAAGGGCAGTATGGCCCCATGGGGTAGCACAAGGAAGAGAGGAGTGTATTTGGAAATCATTTGTACAGTCCTTCTGTAATCAGAAAAATAAGAATTTGTAATGGTCACTCCTGTGCTATATCACTTTTTTCCTTCTTCGCTGCAGAAGACAAGGAAAAGGAGCCCTCATGCAGGTAGGGTTCACCCCTCCTCTTGTGCCTGCTTACTGGAAACAAGGACAGCACTGAGGCAGCTCCCAGTTCACATCCTGGAAACCGCAAGGTTTGCCTGAACACTTCAGCTCAAGGCAAACACAACAGGATGCTTTAAGGCAGCAAGATACAAGTGCTTCTCTTCAGAGCAGCCTGTGCTCCTGAGAGGTGAATTTCACCCATCATCCTCAGGGGAACTGGTCCTGAATCACACCCATGTTGCTGAGCACATCAGCACCCCAGGGACTGACAAGCTACTTCCAGTCAGCTGCTTAACAGTTATTGCCCAAATACACATCTCTTACCAATGGGGAACACAGGGTAGCTCCTGGTGTGTTGCTGCTGAGAGTTGGACAGTTTCATATTTCCAATGAAGTAAAACTTTCCAGGTTATCAGTTCCTGGGCTGTAGAAAACACACATTAGGTTCAGAGGATATTGTGCCTACAGGTCTATAATCCTGAGAGCAGCATCAAGATCAAAGACCTGAGAAAACAATAGGAATAACTTATTAAATAATTAATTTAAATCAGTATTCCAAGATGAGTGGACAAAGGAAATAAACAACTAACAATCTTATCCTAAAGAATCAGGATAATTACATGTGCATTGGTTTGTATTTGTTTAGAAAACCTCTACAGCTGTGTCAGGTGAGCATGTTCTCTTGCATGAACTCATTAATTTAAGAAAAGCCATACCTTTAAATTACTTTTTACAAGAGAGACATAGAAATTGTTGAGGGATCTAGATGGCTCTGTGATGCAACTGTTTTCCTGCTGAAAGCAGAAATAACAGACAAAACAGCAAAGCCTCCTTTCCTGCTGGGCTGTGCCTGAAAGTTTCTTTTATTTCTTCCCCTCAAGTCTTACTCTAGTTCCTGTTTGGACTTCAGTTTCTCTTGGCTCTGTCTGCTGGTGTTTTTTCCTGTTTCCCTTTGGGAAGGAGCAGTTCACTGACTCCCTCCACAAATGACAGCCCTGCCTGTGCCGTGGTGTTGTGGGCTCCACCAAGGGTGCTCTCATTTCTGCCACACCAGCCTGTAAAATACTCTGGCTGTGTCTCACAACTGCTTCAAGCACAAGAGAGCTGCAGCTCCAGCACATCTGGGGCATTGGGAGTTTCATGGCATTTTGAGGGGTTGCTTTTCTGTTTTTATTGGTAGCTCCAAACCCCTGTCACATGGCATCTCACTTGCATTTCTGGTGACAGTCTTAGCAAGAAACTAGGCTGTCACATTTTGAGGTTTTATATATAGATATATAGATGAAAACCCAAATAATTATCTGTTCATATAGGGTTGTGTGTGCACTTGTATATGTATTCCAGGAGTTGTATATCAGAGCTGTTGTTGATGTTGTGAGGTTCTGGATAAGTAGCACATGGATAGTGCCCAGGAAGGGAATCCATAAACCCTTAGCCTTGGAGAGCTTGAGCTCACTGTCATTTAACCTCTCTGCCTCAGCTCAGTGGCTCCATCCTCAGGGTGCCCTGAGGAAGGATGTGTTATTCGTGAAGTCCTGAGTAAAATTAAGTTGCATGTTGCTACTAGTTCCCCAGCTGCTTTTTACAGAAGTGCTATCAGGTGAAGAAGAGCTTCTCTAAGGTGAAGCAATCATGCTACAAGAAGCTCTGTAGTTGTATATTACATTTATAAGATATACAGAAGTACTGTAAGGTGCACTAACTGGCAAGGAAGTTGCACTTGAATGGATTTTGATTTCATGTTGGTCAGAAGTAAAAAATACTGACTGTTTTTATGATTCAAGTTGGCCAATCGTATTGCTTTTTTTTTTTTTTTTTTTTTTTTTTTTTTTTTTTTT
>VZTR01005010.1:227149-257597 GCA_013400775.1 Chaetops frenatus
TTTTTGGTAGGTATTAAGTGTCCAAAATCAAGAGTTAACCTGAACAGTATAAAACACAGTGAGTTTCTCTTCTCAAAGACTATTTCCAAAGCCTTAAGCATAGGTAGTCCAGATTCCTCCAACATGATGATGAGTACTTGAAGACCATGATATTGAAGCAGAACACTTTGGCAAAATCTCTTGCAAATCACTGTAAAAAGTTTGTTGTTTGGGGGTTTTGTTTGCTTGTTTGTTTGTTTTGGGATTTTTTAACACAATAATACATTAAAATAGGAAAGTGAGCTTTTTGCCTCAAAATGTAGTCCAGGCTGCCTGTGGCTCTGGCTGTCCAACAACAACACAATAATATAACAACAATAATAACAATAGGAAAAGCAGTTAAATAATTCTACCTTTGTAAGTCATATAAATACATTGATTAATCATATAAAACACATAAATCATATATGATAAATACATAAACACGTTTTGTATATTAATTATGTGAAGCATACATGTTTATTTTTTCTACTTATTTTCTCACATAAATAAGAAATTTATATAACATCAGCTAAATAATGACATATTAATATATTAAGGTATACTGTAGTAAATAATATAGGGTATCTATACTACAGTATATCTTAATATATTAATATGTATATATGCAATGTAAGTTTGTATAACATAAGTAACATATATAGTATTTTTACATCATATATATTTAATATAATAGACACATCACTATGTTTTATACTACTCTATTTTGTATTTATACATTTTACATAATAACATACGCATATAATATACAGTGTATGCATTATATGTGTTATATGTACATAGTACAATATTTGTTTTGTTATTGTTAGATATAACGTTATATGTACACATAAAGCCCCCAGCTGAAATACATGAGTGGATCTGCCAGGTTTGGCTTGTGCCTCTGCAGTGCCAGGCAGTTTTGTTATTGTCTGGAAAGACTGCAGAGTGACTTGTGAAGAGGAGGCACAAGGAGAGCAGAGGTGCCCTAATGTGCCTTTTTATAAAACTTCAAAATGAGGATTAGTGCTGTGGTGTCCAGCTCTTGCTTCTCTTCATTTTGGTACTGGTTTTCCATCAATTGCAGTTTCAACCTAAATATATAGGTGACAATGACTGCGTTATGTGGCAGCTCTTTTAATGTTACCCCACTGCTGCAGGACATCCCTGCCTGACATATTTGCCCAGAAGTTTATTATTTTCTTTTTATGGATTGTGTTAAATTCCCAGGAACTAATTCAGACAAAACTGAAATATTGAGCAAATGTTTTTTTGAATATGGCTCCTTGCCTGAGAGTGTTGGCTGGTAGGAGACTTCCCAGAGGGTGGTGAGATTTATGTCCTGGGATAAAGATGATGCACATCATCTTCAGGGCTGTGAGGCTGCCTCGACACAAACATCTGAAAAGCTGATTATCTGAAGTGCTCGGAAAGTATTTCGTGCGCAAACGTGCTCTTTCATGCTTTCAAGATAACACCTACCACTGCAGCTGCCTCTTACAGGAAGAAATTATTGAGAACTCTCTAGAAAAAAGAGAGTGGTAGTTATTATGCAAAGGATGGTGTAGGGGTGGCACAGACGTCAGATGGGAATTTGAGAAATAGCTTTGGGTAACTGGGCACAGGAAGAAATGTGTAGAGACAGCCAAGAGCAGTGATTGATTTCCCAGTCTCCAACTGCACCAACATTCATCTGATTGCACTGGTCTTTTTTTATTATGATTTATTTATTTATTTATTAATTTAGGGTGTGTATTTTTTCTCTGTGCTGCTTCACAGAACTGCTTTTAGGTGAATTTTACGACAGAACTTTCAGTTCCCTCATTTATATTGGCAGGAATCTTTTTTTTTTTTTTTATTTCTTAAGTTCATACTCTTAGAAGGGTCAGGCAATAATGGCACATAAAATATGGATTGCTAAATAACATCTCAAATTTTTTCATTATTGATATTCAGAAACAACTCTACAACATAAGAAGAAATCCATCTGGAGAACACAAGAGTTAACCACAAAATTAATGCTGATTTTATGCCATATTTGCATGAATTTAGACCCTAATCCAAACCAAATAAGGTCAACACCAGGACACCCATGGTCAGCAGACCTTCTCTGCTGCCTGCGGAGTGCCAAGGTGCAATGGAGGGAAAATTTTATGTCAGTTTAGATGCTGAAGGACTGCCTTGTCTAATCATTCCCTCTGGTACCTCTGCAGGGTGCTGCCAGATTCAGTGGGATTGAATCAATGTGAGCAGCATTTGAATATTTCGAAACTAATAGGGCAATGCTGGAGTTATTTAGGTTTCGGATATTTTGAGATGCCTTGTAGTGTTCATCCCACAAACTGAACTGCCTCCTGCTTCTTATTCTGTGACATCAGTCAGCTATTCCTTTGAAGGGATCTTATTAACAGACTCCCCACCCCCAAATTGTGATGTCTCATCGAGTCACACTTCATTTTAGTGTTTCTCTCTGACAATCTGACACTAAAGAGAGAGTTACCATCTGCTTATAGATTGATTGCAGTGTATTCCTATACATTCCCCAGCCCTGCCCCAAAGGGTACTCCACTAAGTGTAAAAAAAGCCCTTCTTAATGGGTCATATATGGGCTTATATACTTACTATAGCACTAAGTATACAGAAAAACTTGATGATGGGTTTTTGTTACCTTGAATCCTTCCTATAATAACCACCCATCCAAATGTTGCCAGTAGGTTTGACAACGTGAGGATAGGTTTATTATACCGGGGTGGATCTTGGCTCACAGTGCTGCTCTGGGACCATCTCAGAGGGTTGTTACTGCTGTGGGGTGGTGGTGGGTGCCATGCTGGCTCTCCCCCCTGAACACACCCCAAAACCTCCCAGTGATGTTATAGGCTGTCAGTGAAAGGAGGACACTTCTCTGGCACCAGGACTGGCCCAAGTGAGCATGTAGCCAACCCCGTGGTGGAGCTGCAGCACCCAGGACACACAGGGAGGGTATGTGTGCATTTGCAGGCAGTCCCAGCCATAATACAGCGGGAATCATCTCTCACCTGGTGTTTTAACATCATGAGTTTGGCACACACTGATGCCACTGAGTCTTATTGGGGACCATCATTCTTATGGGTGGTGCTCAGAGTGGTTCTGACAAAAGAAGGCTCCTTGTAGGGAAAACTTTACTGGAGATACGGTCTCGCTGCAGGACCTGAGACTTTTTGTGTTATCTCACCTAATCTCTTTCTAGTTCATGGGTTGTTTCAACACAGAGGAATTTCATAAGACTTGTGCATCCATGAGAGAGGTTACAGAGGAAGATATCAGTTAGAAATATTAAAGCAGTTAAAGAAATATACTGGTGATGTAAGAACATGCACTTAAATCAGAACTTAGCTATACTAAATCCAAATGTCCAAAATTGGAATGAAGAGCAAGAGTGAAGCAATAAACCAACACACACCCTCTCCTTTTGTACACAGAAGTACTTCAAGTGCAAATCCACCACAGAAATCCCCTATCCTACCCACTGTATGGAGCAGGCTTTGGTCTATGGCACTTGTGTATGGATGGGATTTGCAAAGCTGCTCCCCACACCTCTACCCCTGGTGCAATTTCTGATTCTGTATATTGTAAAGGAGCAAACTGAGGCACCACAAAAAGCCTGGTCCTCACATTTGTCCCCCAGCATTTCCCAGGTGTAGTGGGAAACTCCACTCAGTAACTCCATGTGTTCTGCAGTCCGCTCTCCACAGGCACGTTAGCCAGCAGGATGAGTTCTGTGCACAATTGGAGTGGGAGTCCACAGCACACCAGAAGGAGCCTCAACCAGGAGCTTTTGCATCAATTTGATAGCTTCTGCCTTCTTTAAAGATAGAGTGGTTTCAAAGTGACAAATATTACCTTATTCCCCATAAGGTGTTCCACGGATGAGGCAGCTTTTTGGCATTGATAGAAAGATGATTCATTTGTCTAAACCACTCAGGCTCGTTGTGTGCTCAGCTGGTAAATGGCACTCATACCCAGGCAGGCTCCCAAAGAATACACCTCATCCCTTGTCAAAAGGAGGAGAAGTTAAATTTGCTAACACTACAATTTTCATAGGACTTCAAAGGATAAGCAGCTGGGGCTAAGAGGTGATTTCTTTGAATTTGCAGGACTCTGCTCTCTTCCACTCCTTCATTTATGTTATAAGCACAGATGCAAGGAGTTGGCCAAATCTTCACTTGAGGGCAAGTCTCCTGGTTTGGCAAAAATAATTGTGCATTAAAAATAAAATAATTGTTTTAAATGCAGGAATTTGCACAGGTGGATTTGTGAGCACATGCATGTTACAGGGATGGTTCAGTTTCTTGTCTGGAAATCTGCCCTCAAATACTTTTCAGTGAAAGATATTCAGATTGAGTTGTTTCAAAGAACAAGGATATGAGGTACCAGAGATTACTTAAAATGAACCATGAACATCATTTTTCAGAAGAGCCTCACTGGACCAACATGGAAAAATGATGTACAGGGAATCAAAATAGATCCTAAGGACATGCTGAGCTCCAGACCCATTTTTTTTTCCTAGCATGCTGCTGGCTGCAGGATGGCTGTGCTCACTCAGAGAGCTCATTTATACTGACTTTATGTTTTGGTGAGGGCTTGCACAGAGGAAATTACATTCACTAGGGTAAGGGCATTGACTGTATTTTGCAGATAGGATAAAATTATGCCAGTTCTGACAGCAACTGCTTAAACCCCTCTGCATGTCCAACTGCAAAAGCTGGCCAATATTTTCAGAACGCTGGCAAAAATAGTTTTGGTCTGATGTTTGCCCAATCCATAGAGTTCTTCTAGAGCTGGTCAAAAGAAAAGCTGTATTTCAACAAGAGATCAACAAAAAATGGAACTTTTCACTTAGTATTCTTATCCTTTCTTTACTTGCATGTAAATTTGTGAAAGAAATATAATTTCTCTTCTATATTCATCTTTATGCTTCCCCCACACTGGTGCTATAGGAACAGTTCAGAGGAAACCTGCATTAACATTTTGTCTCTTGATGATCAATAGGATATCAAATAAAAGCTCCACTCCTAAAAAGAAACCTGGGGTTTATGCTATTGAATTAACATTACCTGAGGAATATAAACTATTATTTGGGTTGAATGATATTGAAGAGTTGATACAGAAAAATAAATAAGGCTACTGAATTGGACCATGTGCAACAACGAGAAAAACAAAAGAAATCATATGTATTTATAATCAAACACCAGAACTGGGCATAAGATGGACAAGGTGGTAAAAGTGAAAGCTCCAGAATGGGAAGACAAACAGTACTGACATGAGCAGATATTTGCTTAAAATTATTATGCTTTTATCTAAAAAATAACATATGGGTCCATGATTTATGAAGTTTCAGAGCACAGTGGTTATGCTACAAATCAGAGACAGCTTTCCTCCTCCCACTTGGTGTGTAAATGTCAGAAGTATGAATATCCTATGTACTCAAAGCTGGGCTCCTGCACCAAAACTGGGCCATCTTCACCTTCTGGTCAACAGGCAAAATGGGGCTCATACCATGGAGATCTACCAGAAGTGCCTCAGGGGAGAGCTTGCTGTGTGGATGTGCAGCTGTGACCTCAGAGCAATGCTGAAGGCTTGTCATGGGGCACATGTTTGGGACAGGGGTGAGTGCTGGCAGGAGACCTCTGACTCCCTCCACCTGCATGTGTGATGGCAGACTTGCCAAGCTGAGCAATCCTGCTGTGTGAGACTCACTGGGGTGCATGACAGGGTATGGCTCTGGAGATAATGGAGGTTGTCTATCATTTGCAATTTTCTACAGAGCACAGGCAAGATCACAGCTCTGTCTCAGAAATTATAATGGGAAGAAGAATTGATAACATTCGGTATAATATTTGTGGTGAAGTTCAGTCAGTCTGTTCTCAGTGGTTAATTACATTTGGTTGAAAGCCACAGGGAGAGCAGGGCAGATACCATTTTTGTCCTCCTTTCCCATGCCAGCTGTTCCCCTACAGCTGTGCTCCTGATCCTGCTCCTGCTCCCTTGGTGTTCTCACACCCAGCTGTCCCACAGCATGGACCTGCCTCATCCCCAGGCCTGCTTCTGGGGATGCATCTTGGGGCAGGGAGGTATCCAGGGCTGGGGATACAGCACTCCTGGTGATGAGCTTTGGCTACTGGACTCTTGGGGATGAACAAATGGCATCATCATCTGCTCTCCTCCAGCTGTGCATCCAGAGGCACCAGCTGCTGAAGGATGCATGTGTTGGGAAGGGGTTTCCACTGGCTGGTGGGTCCTGAGTAACCAGGACTGTCCAAGTGCTGATGGAAGCTCAGATATTTTGGAGTAGCTGCCTCAGCAGGAGGTAGTGTCCTGCAGACCTCCTGGGCTGCTCTGCAGTCTCTCTTCTTCCCCCTGGCACTGTGGGCAGCAGAGGTTACCCTCGAGGGTACAGCTCATTTCCATGAGGTCAGGTTTGGTGGTACCTGAAGAAAGGCACCTCAAGTAGTAAGTCATGACTTTGGCATCCATGCCTTTACAAATGTAAGCCAAGCTCTTGTTTCCACCCTTTCCCCCATCCCCTGCAATATTTTGGACACTCTCCCACTCAGAGATGGCAGAACAGCAGGAGATCAACTTTGCTGAAACATCTTTTACTAAATAAAACTGAAAACAAAACACCCATTTCCAGACAGCCCTTGAAAGCATTTGGCAGTGCAGCCATGCACATCTGTGTTCCTGGATGCCAAGCTGTGGGGCAGAAAGCTCCTGGGATGGCTCATCCCTACTTGCATGTTTGGTGGCATGCTCCCTCTGGTGATCCTGCAGTATCAAGTGTTGGTGGCTGTGTTGGCAGGTTCCAGGATAACAGAGCACCCCTGAGCCTCCTGTCCAAACCAGCTGTCTCCTGCACAATTTTGTGGCACAGTGTGTATTATGCACCCACAAAGGCACTGCCAAGCAGGGTGACCTCGCCTTTGCAAAGTGCTGTGACACAAGAAGGTCAGCAAGAAAGAACACCTGCTTTTTGTGGGTCAGCAGAGGTGCCTTCTACAGGCACAGTGTCCACTGTCAGGGCTGCTGGGGAGATGGTCAGGTCCGTGGCATTTATCAAGCTTCTGCTTTCCAAGCTACCAGTTTGTTCACTCTTTCTGTGCAGGTCACATTTTCTGCACTTCTTTCTTTGGTAACTTTCTTCTGAGCTCTCTTTACTTGGTGCACATGTTCCTTGAAGGGTGGTGTCCAGAATGAGAAACAGCAGTTTTGCTGGGCCTTCACCAGCACTGCACAAAGCAAGAGGAGTCCCTCACACACCTCCCAGCCTGCACCCCCTCTCTTGACATCCCCACGGGGTTGCTTCCCACCCCTGCAAGTGTTTGGCACTGCTGCTGAGTGCTGTGATCCACTCCATCATTCTTGCCTTGCTCCTCATCCTGTGTTTACACAGCTGATGCTCCTGCCAAAGCATCGGGTTTTTGTGCTTGTCCCTCCTGAATCCCACTGCTGATCTTGGAGCCCCTGGCAGATTTTAGATCATTCTGAATTCTGCTCCTGCCTTTCAGCACCTGCAGACCTTCCGAGGCTGATGTTTTATGCATTCCCACTCACATACCATGAGTCATTAGTAAAAATACCAGGCAGCCCCCGTTCACAGCAGAGTGCAGCAGCCCATTCTATACTTTTTTCCCAGACACTCAAAGAATACTCTTCATTCTTTGTAGGTTTTTGAACAAGGCCTGTAATCTCATTACTGAGGTTCATTTAAGAGTGTTTTCCCCCAGCTTGTGTGTGAGAATGACATTTGCCACCTACATGCTTGCTCACCTTATAGTGTTGTCTAAGAAGGAAACTGGGTTGGTTGCACACAATTTATTCTTAATAAACACGTTTGCTGCTTTTAATCCTCTTATTTTTCTGTGAGTTTGCAGATAGCTCCGATTATTTTTTTTTAGTACTGTTGAGCAGTTTTTGAGCACTACTGAGTGGCAATCCTAGGCTTTGCCATCTGAAACATTTTTGCTCTATTTTCAGTCTTCTGGGAGCTCCCTCATCCTTCAAGAACCTCAGCTGTAATCACTAATGACTCTGAGACTCCTTCAGCCAGATCCTAAAGTACTCCTAAGGCAATCTCCTCAGGCAACAGAGAGGGCTGTGGTCCATCAGAGTCTGGCACTGCCTGCATGGGGACACTGCCTGCACAGAAGGGCAGCCACCAGCCCCTCTCCTGCTGCCATGGGCAGAGCAGAAAAGAAAAAGAAAATATTGTTACCTGGCTGTTGCAGGTGAGGAACTGAAACAACTGCTGGAGTCTCTGATTGGACTCTGATGTAAAACTTGAGCCCTTTTATCCATATACCCTCTCCTTTTATCATCCTCTCTCAGTAAAGGGAATGATTTCAAGTCCCTGGCACCGGTTCAGATCAGACAGTGCAAAGCACACACAGTACTTTATTTACAGGGCAACAGAGATCTGCAGATAATTCAGCCTCAGCGATATTACACAATTACCTATAGGTGCCTGTGTTGAAAAGAAATGAAAATTATTATTTATTGAGAACTCAGCAGTCCCTGGGATTAAAGAATGTAATAACATTCTATGTTAAACATTGTGTTAGGGGAAATAATACTTTAGTACAGGTATTGGCAAAAGAATGTTTCATTTAAAGGGCTGTTAGACTACAATGAGTACAGGAAGTCCAGCTTTAAAAGAACCATGGCTACTGAGGTACAGCACAACTCACTTTTTAATCAAATCTCAGGGATGACAGTGAAGCTCTAACTCTGAAGGTCCCTTCCCACCCAAACCATTCTGTAATTCTGTGATGCTGTTCATGACTGACTGTGGCTTTGTTGCTTGGGAAAACCAAGTGTTAAGAGCCATGGATTTAATTTGCTGTAAGAGCAAGTTGTTTGACCTTTGGCAGTGGGAGATTTGACACTTAAGTGGATTGATTTTGGCTTGGATTCATCCTAGCTCGTATGGAAACATAAATGAGATGCCTGAATTAGGAGCACAGACACAGTAGGCTCCCTCCATAATCAGTGGAAAGAAATGTGTGCCTCTGGGGAGTGGTCTGGCTTGCCCAAGAACTGAGTAATATTTATTTCTCTCCAGAGACAATGGGAAGAACTCTCTAGTGACAATGGGAAGAACCTAAAGTAATTGCAATCCTAGTTTAAATACCTCAGATATTTTATGTTATGTCAGCTTATATACAAATTGCTCAGGTAGAAAAATAATGATGAACTAAATAAGACTCAAGACAGTATTTGAAGCATATTTTACACAGAGCTGTGCAGTTTTGATCTGTGCTTTCCTTTTTGTTTGTTTGTTTGAGATTTCTTGGGGTTTTCTTGTTTGCAGATTACAGTTCTCACCCAGAAATGATTAATTTTCTGCTGTTCCCTCCTAGCTTATATAAGAGACTGGGAAACTTGTTAAATTGCATTTGTATGACTGTTGAAATGAATGAATTAAGTGGCCTCTATGAGATTGCTGCAGTGCATGGGCACTTCCTGATTTGGCCACAACTCATGTCCCAGGGCCAGCAGATGGCTCTGGTGGCCACCAGGCTTCACTCTGTCCTTCACTCCATCTCCAGCCTGTAGCCTGCAGGCAGTGGCCATCCCTTTGTTTCAGAGGGACAGAAAGTGAGGCATCTCTCCTGAACTCAGTGCAGATGAGGGTCATTTCCCTGAAAGGCCCACCAAGACAGGTGGTGCTGGAAGGGACAAGGGTGACCAGACTGGGGTCCCTGTTCCTGTAATGGGGAGATGGAGGGCAGGAGCTGGTGGGGTTGCGAATGGGCCTCGGTGGATCCTTCAGTGCTGTTGCACTTTTCTGGGTGCCTGGAAGCTGCTCTCTCTGCAGAAGGCACGCTGCCATTTTCAGGGAGGATGGTCAGTATGTATGTGCCAGACTCCTGTCCAGCAGCTGCTGCTGTAGCCCACTGACAGCACACACTTGGCAAGGGCTTCACCTCCAAAGGAAACACAGGATGCCCTCTGTGACCTTTTACTTCCCATGAAGATGCTCAGGCCTGGCATCTTCACTTCCCCTTTCATAAATGCTGGTCAGCCCTGGTACCTGGCAGGCTCCAGTACATCCACCTCTCCAGTGCAAGCTTGACCCTACTCAGGGCTGCTTCAGCTCTCTGAGGCTTCCAGGTGCCTCCACATGAGAGGAGAGCCACAGTGAGGCTGGTCAGTTCCCAAGCTCTGCTTTCCTAGTTTCAGGAACAGCATCCTGCAGCTCAGTGACTCCCTCTGAAATCTGCCCAGAGCCTGGAAATTGTGCCTATGAATTCACTATTTGTCTCAGTGTCTGTCTTCAATGGGAAACTGCTATCATTAGAAAAAATGTTTTTGTAGAGATAGTGAGGTTTCATCTCTTCTGCCTTGAGCTTTCTGACACTGAGATGTCCAGTCCCTTGTCAGTACAGAGAGAGGCACTCACTGGATGGGGAGTTGGCCCACCTCTTCCATACGCCTCCTCAGGGGCATGAATTTTTTCTGAAGGTGTTAATTTTTGTTACTCACTATGGAGAGAGCCTGTGGAAATAATTCAGGCTAAATATTTAATATATAGTGACTAAAGTTTAGTGAAATAAAGGTGCAGAATCATACTCCAGTGTTGATATCCTCAAGCAAACTTTGAGCTTTTTAGTGCAATCCTCAGCAAGGAACTAATTAGTGTTCCCACAACAGCAACTATGAAGTGGAACTCAGACTTTAAGATTTAAAAAGAAACAACTCAGAAGTCTGCTAGTGACCCACTGAAAGTGGGTTTCTTTACATTCATCCTCCTGTCAGTTTGACACAAACCTGAACTGAGACAGTTGCACAGCTAAAGCACAGCCACCCTGAGCCTGAGTGCGTTGCCAGGTTTGCTCAATGACTGTGGGAGCGTTGTCTCCTTACAGCCACCCTGGGCTCAGTGTGGTCCCAGGCTCACTGCATGGCCCACGGTTGAGATTTACAGCCCCTCTCACCTGCTGGGAGAGATGCTGGTTCTGCTCCTCTTGTTCTTTGCTGAGTGATGCCTCTCCTCCCATCTCATGCTGTTCTGCAAGATGGGGTCAGCTGAGGCCTTGGGGCCTTTTTGCTTGACAAGGAAAAGCAGGAAGATGCAGGGACACACAAACAACAACACAGTTGTTACAGGAAAATCGAAAATAAGGTGTAAAGTGGCAAAAAACCATTGCAGATACCTTCTCAGGGCAAACACAGTGTTTATTTAGTTTCTCCTCTTGATTCTATGCTATCAAATTAACAGCTGAATTCAGCTGGGGATGAAGCATGACAAATAATGCCTCAGGTGAGTTCTGGGGCTAATTAACAGGGTGTAGCTGGCAAGTGACTGCAAAGGGGACTCTGAGTTACCTGATGAAAGAGCTTCCTGCCAGTGCTGTGCTGCAGATGAAAGCTAAGGCCCAGTGGGAGGTTGCAGGTTCCTCAGGACAGAGCCAGGGATTTGCACAGAACACTGATGCTGAGGCATCACTCCTCACACCTCTTCAGAGCTCACCACCTGCACCTGAGCACAAGAGCCTGCTCCTGCCTTCTCCCCTTTATGTGCACAGACAGACAGACAGACAGACAGGCACACTGGGTCAGTCACAGCTCCACGAGCTTCAGAGGGGCCACAAAGCAGCTCTGGGAGCAGGAGACAGCAGCTGGGACAGAGATGTGGACCCTCACTGAAGGCTCAACCATGCCTGGTTGAGTGCATACTCTCACAGTGCAGCTGAAGGACACCTGGTGGAGCACAGCACAGCCTCACGTGCTTCCTTTTCAAGAGGAACTATGGTGCAGCTATGACAGGGAAGGCACACAGTGTGTGAGCTATTCCTAGCCAGTGATGATTCTGTTCAAGCTTTCAGAAATTTTGGCTTTACCTGCCCTTATTCCTGCTGGGCCAAGAGTTCCAAGTTCCTGTAACCCATTACTGAAGAACAGAGAGTGAAGGACAAACCAATTTGTCATTTGCTTTTTAAAAAAGATTAAAAATCTTTCTTAGCAGCAGGGTAATTCTGCCTTGGCATGTGTTCCTTGAATAACAGCAATGAGAAACAGCCCCTTCCCCTAGTCAAAAAAAATAGAGAAAAATTAGAGAACCCTCAAACACTAAGTACTTTGACACGAAAGAATACCATCTCCATTCCTTCAGCTCATCATAAAGCACCTCCAGGCTGCTGCCAGGTGCCAAGGTGGCAGTGGCCTCCCTAGGACCCATCTCTGCTCTCTGTACTGAGGGCTAAAGGTGTGGGCAGATTTGGCCAAACTTTCCACTGCTCATGTCAGCTGAGCTGTTGTTTCTTAATGGAAACACATGGAAGCACCCACTGAGAGCTAATTCAAACCCTCACCCTGCTTGGCATCAGACACCTCCTTTGACTACTCTGACTCCAGTGTCCCCCTTGTAGGATGGACCTCATCAGTGGCATGTGACATGAAGTTCCTAAAACCTTTTTAAAAGGTGTGGATTAATGGGTTTTATGCTCTTAGAAAGGTCACTTGCAAGAATGATGCTAAGGAGGGGGGAAAATTGCTCTTTCTGGGCCTTTTGGGGTTGTTTTTATGCTTACAAACACACCCACTGCAGAGACAGGGGCACTGATTAAAAGTCAGTGACATTCCATAGCTCATGATTACCCACAAAGTTGAAAGCTAAAGTGAATGTAGCCTTAGGAACCTTATTAATCTACTGTTTGATTAAACTACCTTTCAGCCTCCTTATTAAACTGTGATAGTTCCAGAAGAATAACAACAAAGTCACATGAAAGGCAAGACTGCTTGAGGGTGTTATTTTGTGTTGTCATTGACTACTCATAACTAAGAGGGGAAAACACATTTTGTCCAAGGTAAGAGAAGATGTGACAGGCATTAATATCTCCTTTTGTTTGTTTTATCACTAATATATCCATAGGGAAGCACCACTGCACTGCACAGGTGAAACCATTTCTCAGTGAAGTGTCAGTGGGCACGTTTGAATGCAGCCAGGGAAGTGACTGAACACTAAGACACAGCTCTTCCACTGATAAACCCACTGCACAACTGGCCATTGAAAAGGCGATGCAGACACAGAACATTTCAGGAAGGAAGCTTCCACACAGTGTCAATGCCCCAGTATTATTAATTTATTAATTTATTAATTTGACAGTTACCAGTACAGCAGCATCTGAAACCTGATCTGAGGCCACACTTCCATGAATCTGGCACTAGCAAAAATGCACGGTCTAAAATGAAGGGTTTCTCATCTAGTTTGCATTCCATGCTCAGTCAGATACAAGAATTAGGGGCTCAGCCCCAGGATGACATTACCACTGCCTCCTAAGAAATGGAGAACCCACTGATGGGTAAGGGAAACTCAACTTCATCTTCTGGGTCTGTGGTATACTGGGAGATGCACAATCTGCAACTCTAACTTTAGAGATAAATAAGGGTCTAGAGCAGCAGTTTTGATGCAGAATCATAATTTCCAGAAGGTGCATGAAAATATGTCAGATATGCCCCTTCTTTTATACTTACCTTACTAGCAGATGAGTGCAACCTTGAGTGACTGCCTTTAGTTGCCTGTCCTGACAGAAGGAGATAGAAATCCTGCTTTAGATAACTGAGTACATACATGTGAAAGAGCTTGAATGCTCGATGATATTCACTAGCAATGCCACTTATTGCAAACAGGTCTCCAGTCTATGCTACCTCTATTTGAAGAGAAAAACAACCATGTGTGAGTTTCTGATTATTTAATACTTTCATTTCTCTTGCCTTTAGGAGGTGGACTCAGGCATACAAATCAAACAGCTACAAAATCTCCTGTGATTCCTCCTCAAAGAATAAAATAATTAACTTGATATATCAAGATGTAATTCAGACTACAAAAGTTACTACTGTTAGAAGTGGATTAGTTGAGTTACAGTCGTTCAGCATCAGGAGATATTAACCTCTATTTGCCTGATACTAGAAGTAAAACCAATCCAATAAATTTTATGAAATGGCTTTTAAAGCGTATTTGTAAAGAAGGTCTAATATTTACTAGCTTAAATAGTATTTCTACTTAAATATTTTTACAAGCTAGGGAAGGTACAAAGTAATTCCTGGAGGGTAAGTCCTCAAACATAACAATTTATATGCCAAATGAAATCCATTGCTGGTGTTTCTTAAAACTAGGTAATTCAGCATTAACCTCTCCAAGCTCACCAGGCTCCCAGCTTTCATCAGCATTGAACCGTTGATGAATTGCCAACATTTTTGAAGTAAAACCATATAAACAAAAGTACAAATACATTTAAAATGTAAATGCTTCTTTGGTGGAGATCAAGGAAAAGATTAAATACCTCCGTCTGGCAAAGGATGTAAGGATGTTACTTAAACCCTCTTTGACTTCAATAGGACATAAACATATGCTTGAAGTTTGGCGTGCTCAGAGCTTTGAAGTGAAAATTCACAGGCAGCTTTGGGAATTGCAGCATGAGGCAGTAGTATCCTACTCAAGTTTTGGGAGCCCAGCCACATACTCAGCCCGCAGGCTTGAGTTAGATGTCTATAAACATGGCAAACATAGGTAAAGCCCAAACCCATGGCACACTGAGTGCAGGGAGTGGGCAAACTCAGCTGACAGGCACTTAGGAGGAGAAGGTTTTAGCTTGTCCTAACTGCCTGCTTGTGCCCCTTGGTGCAGTGGGTACAGAGCAGGGACAGGCTCACACAGCCAGCCTCCCCTGGGAGTCAGGACCCCCTGGGACCATGCCAATCCCTCAGGAGAACAGGAGAAGGTAAAGTGCCACGGGAGCACCTCTGCAGGTGCCTTTCCTTCCTCTGCCAAAGAGTGTTTGCTCTAACAAACCGCAGGACAAAAAAGGATACAGGATTTTAGCTTCCAGCCATATTCTGGGCAGCCTGCAGTGCACAGCTGGGCTTCCAGACACAGGAAGGATAAGAAGATGGGCATGTTGTTGCCACCTCCACAAGGCTTTGATGTCTCAGTGCTCAACACACCCCAGCCTCGCCTGGCTGAGGGGAAAACATGAAAGGTCTTCCAGGGAGCCACAGCAGTGAAGGAGAAGGGCACATGGCTGTGTGTTGTGCCTGAGATGAGGTGGCAGATGCACTCCAGAAAGCTGACATTTTGGGTGTAGGTTTCTACAGGAACAGATAGGTTAGATATGCCTACATCTTCTGCTGGATGCAACCCCAACTTTTCACCTAAAGGTGATTTTCTGTTCAGGCCCAGTTCATCAGAAGCAAGCTGAGGCTTTGTAAATAATTTCAATTACAGCTCCCTGGAGCTTCACTGTATGTTCCTAAGGGTCCTATGGCCCCTACCTTTATAAAATCTCTCCCCACTCAGTGTGCTTATTGCCTGTGTTGTCCTCCTGTCATTTTTACTGGTAGTAAATAAAGCTTTCAAAACTACTCAAAACAATTCTCATGGAAAAAGTACATGTTCCTCATAAGCATAATTTCCAATGGGAACATCTCAGTGGCCAAGTCATAATTTATTTTATTTTATTCTAGTATATCTTGTTAAAATGATGTTATTGCACACAGTCTTCATCTAAAAAAAGAGCTTGCATTAGCATAGTAATGGCCCTGAAAACAGCAAATGGTCTTACATTCATGTTGAATGGGAGCAGGAAATCAGTTAACAAAAATGCAGCAGTCAAAAATCCTGTAATAGATTAAAGAGCCATAAGTATGGCATACTGAGGGTGGTGGTGGGGGTCACACTGTATAATGTCAGTGTCTGTGACTGAAAGCTTTCCAGAGATGTCATTCTTACTTTTGTCAAGGACTTCAAGTATTTTGTTTCATTTCTTGGAAGGAAGAAGATGGAATATTTAATTGTATGATTATTTTTTAAAATATATAAACAAAAGTCTATATAAGATTGAGGTAATTTTTGACCTAGCACATTGGAAAAAAAGTCACCTTGTAAACACTGATTTTCTCATCATCTTCTAACAAGAGTTGTGGGGGGAGAAGAGACATTCCTTAGAGAGGGTGAGAAAAAGCCAAACAGGGACAAGAACAATTCAAAAATAAAGAAGTAAAAATTTTAGCCTGATTCAATTTGTGGTCCGTCATGTTGGAATGAGCAATCTGAAGAGTTCAAAATATTCAGCTGTGTAGGATGCCCCTTAGTGGTTGAATTTAAACACCATTGAGAGACAAAATAATTTTAAACACTGAAAAAGACCCCAAAATAATATTTGTATTTAGTAACTGAGAACAAAGGATTTTAAATGCTAACATATGCACAGAAGAGCCTACAAAGCCATGTTTACATAAAACAAAAGAAACAGTTGGAAGAATGCAAACCAATGGTAAGAGAACATTCCTGAATAAGCTATTGTACCAAATGAGAAGAAAACAAGGGAGAAGTAGGGGAAAAGGGTCAAACTCTATTTCTGTTTTAAGAAGAATATATATTATGAGATGAGTTGACTTTGCAGAAGAATACAGCCAGATATTGGACTCTGCAATGGAACCCAACCCAATCTTTTTACTGACACTTTCTAGAGCAGAGAGTTTCTGCACAGCTATGAAGTTATCTGCTCTGGCACCATGGGCCCTTCCCAGCACCATATGGCTGGTGTAGCCTGTGGCCATCTCTGCTGTGGCAGAAGGCTACCAGCTTGTGTTACAGTACACAAACACTGCCTCTCAAAAGGCATCAAGAAATGCTTAAGATTCAATAGAAAAAGCTAGAGTGCACAAATTCTGTGATACCCAAATGTACAGTGCAAATAGTCTACGGGAGATTAATTTCATTTGTTCTAATCCTTGCCATGAGGAATATATTGCTTCTAACTTCTTTGCAGAAACAGTCTTTGCATTGGAGTCATTTGCAAAAGCTGCAACGCAGTGACACTCCCAGAGCCCAGCAGCCACACTGGTCTGTTTACAGCTACTCTGAATGTAACTGTATTTCATACCTTTAGATCTCTATGAATACACTGGATAACAAAAGAAGTCCATAATATTTACAGAAAGTTTGTCTCATTCGGAAATCCATTGCTCCTGATAGCAGTTATTTCTTTTCTTTCTTGAAGAAATCTGCAATTCTTCCCTCTATGTAACTTTGCATGCAGAGAAATCACAGCTGCAAAGTGTCTCAGTACTTCCACACCGGTAACAGAGGCAGAAAAGCCACTCCTCAGCTGTACTGACATAAGCCTGGACTTCTTGTGTCACATCCTAACCCAGCTGAAGTGGTCAGGGGGAATCTCTTTGTTTGAGTCAGCTGGTGTGTGCTGTAGCTGGATATGCTGATGCCGAACACTCCCAGGAGCAATGCTGCCCGCTGCAGCGCTGTGTCCGACGGGCTGGTAACCACCTTTGCTGCAGCTTGAGTCTAAGGCAGAAACAGGGCAAGTTACAGGCTCGTTCAGCTCACTGCAACACAAAGGAAGGTCTTAAAGCCTTCCTTAAAACCTATATAGCACTTTTTTTCCTCTCCATGCCATTTAAGAGGGTATGACTCTGCTTTCCACTGAAGAGCATTTCACACTATCCTGTTGCATGTTTTGGAAGGCCCTCCTTTTTATCAGTTTGTAAAAGATAGGACGTATTTCTGATATGATTTTCCTTTCAATTTCTACTCATTGAATTTGGTGGCTCTAATGGGGTTCCCTCTAGCTGCCTGAGAGGGAAAGCTGAATCAAGTGTGGAGGCTTAGGCATAAAGCAGAAAGAACTTCCTTATTCCATAAAGAACAAAGATCTCTTCCATCCAACAGATTAGCTGCTAACACAGGATGTTCCCTTGAATGTTAGATACTAATTCAGGAAATCAAGCCTAGAAGGGATCACTAACATCCATTATGATCTCCACAGGAAGGACTAGGCCAAGCAGACAAGTTTTGACACAGTCATTTCCTCAAGTCCAATGAAGAAGCAGGAAATGCCAAGCAAAGTAAAGATAAAAATTACTTATTTACTATCTGACTAACAATCAGGAAAGAGATTAGGTTACTGTTGCTTTCTTAGTCCATATGATACACTGACCAAGAGGCAGAAACACAGTTGCATGGAGTCCCTAGAGAGCAAAACAAAAATTCATATACATATTGGCACTTTGCGTTAAAATATAGCATGTGTCTTTCTAGGTGCTGCATTTGGTTTCTTTAAGTGAAATAATTACTAGGCCTCAAGTAATGTTTTTTGGATTTTTTAAAAATGCTTTCTCTTCCAATCCATGGATGCAAAGCAAGGCATCCCTGACAGGAGCAACAGATTCCAGGGAGCCTCTTTTTCACTTCCAGATTCTAGGTTATTTATTGAGCTAACAGAATTAGAGCTTAGTGCTCTGACCTTGATAAACGTGTCTGACTGTGGCTACTTCAGCCACAAAATACATAAAGACAAAAGAAATTCCAAACAGAATTACTATGTAAGGGGATACCAAAAGATACACAGGGAGGTGTGAAAGCAATTCATGGCTAGGACTGAAACACAACGTCTTTAGCTCAGCCTCTCAACCAATCAACCATCCCCTCTCAGCTGCTACAATCTATGATCCTGGATGCAGATCACAGTGCTAAGAGCTCTGACATTTTCCAGAGAAAGGATGGATACCCTGTAAATATCAAAATATGGAATACAATAAGGAAGATGTTTTACTTTGGTGCATATATGTGTATATATATTTATAGCTGCTTTAGTCTCAATTATTCAGCCAATTGAAAATGTTTTCTATACATGCTTTTATTTGTTTTCTTGATATAATAACTGATAGTCTGATTTCCCAGTGTTCCAGAGGTCAATGCTGATTGAGGTCTGCTTATCACAGCCACAGAAGCTGGCTGAAGTGTTCCACTGATGGGTCAGCTCAGTCACATCCTTCTTTCCACTAGCATTTTCCCACTGCCTCAGCCACACAAAGCCATTGCAAGAGAAAATTATGGAGAAGCAGTTTCTGTTTAAGCACTGCAGAAGAATTAACTCCTTCCAAGTATTCTGTATTTGGTATTCCAGCATGATACCAATTATCAACAAATGTCATAATTCATTTGCTTTTCAGCAGAGGATTAATTATTTGAGTTACGTGAGTTAACCCGCAAGAAAGGTGTTCCCTTGGGTTGATTATACAATAATTTGAAATAAAATCAACCTGATAAAGAGAAATACAGGTATTTTTAAGATTAATTAAAAGTAGAAAGAAAAAAAAATCATACCTGCAGCAACCTTATATACCCAGGTGTCATTCTCCAGAGAGGAATAACCATGATTTCTGAGTCTTTGTAGAATTTCAGCCCCTACAATTCTAGAACACACAAAACATTACTAAACCTTAGGATGTTTTACAAGTTAACCTCTTAATGAAACATAAGATTAGGCCTAATGCATTTTGCTACAGTACCAAAAGCACCCCAAGGAACACAGTATGCAAACATTTCTTGCTCACCTGGTGCTCTTTTCCCTCGAGCCCTTTCCATGCTCTAGGGCCCAGAGTATATAAAGCCCCTCTTGTTGCATAACCTGTCACATGGGATCTGTCTGCACTGCTTAGGTGTTGGCAGGGCTGCAACTGTCCTGCCTGGGGCCAGGTATGTCTTGCAATATTGGAAAACTCTCTGGAATGCCTAAAGCTCATTAAGGGAGCTGACCTCCTTAATAAGAAAAGGACCTAAGCCTGCTTTATAGATAGCACTGGACATAGGAAAAGGAGGTCATTATAGCATTTTGTGTCGCAGAGTGACAATGCAAATAGGATTGGATGGTGTTTATATAACTTAAAGCATATATTTATACCCACAGGATGACCCGACTGGGTAGGAAGCTTAATGCCACCATGACCCGAGTTGAAAGGATGTGCTAATATAACAGGGCTATTTGGAGGCACATTTAAAAATAAGTGCTTTCTTTTCTGATAGCATTCCCTTTTACTCAGCATTATGCACGGTCTTGTGCATTTTTCTACTGCTACTTCTTTAAAACTAAAAATACCTAATCTGATACTTACTGTTATTACTACTTTTTGTTAACTGTGATCTCTTTTCACTGCAGTGAGCTTGAATTCAGTTCTATTCTTGCAGTCATATAGCACACTATGTGAGAAATGGTGATAAAATATAATCTACAAAATTAATTTCTCCAACTTTTTGTAGTGTCCATTGATAGACCATGCTAAGAAAGCTCTTTTTTTCCATTTTCAATATATGAAACCTGGCATATAGACAGCAAGGCAGAATTTGACTCCAGTTTCAGTCCTACTTCTCAACATGCATGGTCAGAATCTTCAGGTATTGTAAGTCAGTAGAGCACCAATGTGCCCATTGAGCCCACACCAGTTTTCATGACAAGTGTTCCAGAGATCAGTGCTGACGTGCACCCTTATAGTCTCTGCTGTGGTAGTTTAAAGATCTCTGAAAAATATTCCTGCTATAAAAGAGCAGAACATGATTCTACTTGGAGAAATAATCTATTCTAGGTATTCCACAGGTATTCCACAATGACACCACTTCCTCATCTTCCTTTCAGCAGATGCCTAATTAATATTACATAAAGGAATGCTTCTGTTTAATTCCGAGGCTCTGGCTTACACAGCACACAGTGGGCAGTTCCTATTTTCCTTTCACTGCACCATGTTTGTAGCACACCAACCCCATTGGCACCAACAGAGCAATGTCTCATTCAGAAAAAAAGATAACTTGAGTTGAACTCATCCTATAGCATCAATCTAACTCATCATCCTCAAATCATCACAGATGGTTTGGGTTGGAAAGGACCTTTGAAGGTCACCTAGTTTCAACTCCACTGCCACAGGCAGGGACACCTTCCACTAGACCAGACTGCTCCAAGGCCCATCCTACTTGGCCTTGAATATTTCCACAGCTCCTCTGGGCACTAAAAGCAAGAGACTGGGAACCTGACAATCTGTTTGTTCTTTTTTTCTTTTATAATATGCAATTTTCACCAGAGCGACCCCATGCTAAACCTTTCGCAACATATGCCATAGCTATAGGAAATAGTGTGTTAACAGGAAGTAATCAACATAAAATTGGGAGCTGACTGAAGTTAACAGGAAGCCTATCAGCACCTGCCCAAATGCATTTGGGATGAAAACCTATAGTATGAAAAGTCAAAGGCTTTTTTCTGGTTTCTCACTGCATGCCCCATGCCAGCTTTCCCAGTCAGGTGAGGGCCTGTGCTTGCTGCCCAGAGCAGGACAAGGACAGTGCTGCAGAGTCTGCCTTTTTCTGGAAATACACAAAACACTGAGATTTTCCTTTAAATTCGCAGCCTTGCCTACATTCAGAGGAAAACCTCCTTCCTGAAGTATCAGAGCTGCATTGAAGTATTCCAGAGCTGCAAAAATTCTGCCATTTTGTGTGTCTTTTCACTTGGAGAAGGGCAGTGAGATTCCAGTGATATGGTATTCAGAAAGGGAAGCTTTCCAAACAAGTTTCTTTGTGTGGAAAATAAAAGGGAAAGGAAAGAATATGCTTTGGCTGACATAGCTGTCTTTAAAAAGGATCTCTTGGCCATGCGCAACACAGCTGAATTGTAGAATATTTTCTGTAATTGCAGGCGTTACCAAAATGTGAATTACATGCCCAAGGACTCTGAAAGAATAGCTGTCCCAGACTGTTTCAGGAGAACTTTGATCAAACAAGGGGTTGCCTCAATTTCTTTTGAAGTCCAAGCCTCTGAGAACTGAGTCCTGACTGCCAGGACGCAGAGATGAACATGCCCCTTCTGAGCTGGGGACTGGACAAGTCACAAAGACCTCTCTTGGCACAAAGACAGGATCCCACGTGCTGTGCAGACTGCTCACTTCATTCATCTACTACTGCCTTCACTGCCTGATGGAGGCACTGCTTTCTAATAGGCACCAAGCAGCCAAGAATGCAAGCGATATGCTGACATCCTCCCCAGTATTAAAGACAAGGGATACTTTGAACTCAGCTGTCAATATTCACCACCTTGTGCTCTATTTCCATTAGGAGGATAAATCAATAATGAAATTACAAGTTCCTTTGCTGTAATCCAGTGCCTTTCGGACCTGCAAGGGCTGCTTCTTCAAATGCAGCAGGAATCAACCAACAGAAATAAATTCTTCTCACACTCTTAAAAGGCCCTTCTTGACTGGCACTTCCCAAAACACTTCCCATGCTGCCAGTGATCATGCCTCTGCCTCTCCAGAGTGTGGAGCAGGGACTCTCATGACAACATAATCCATGTCAGCTCAGTGTAAGGAAAGCACTGCACATGGGGCTCTGGCCCCTGCTCTTCTGGCAGATTTTGAAGCCTGTGCTGTTGACCACCCTCAGACAAATGCCTCAAATATTCAGACAGTAATCATTGTCACTTTCTCTATGTGCCCCAGATTTTGTGAGGTTCTCTTTCATAGGCAGCTGCTTCTTTTGACAGCTGAAATTTATGATATTAGAGGTCTTTCCCAGTTTTAACAATTATATGATTCCCACATCATAAGAATCCTCTTTCAGATCCTTAAAAATGTTTTATCTTAAAATCAGACTAATCTTCCCAGTTTTCCTTGTTTTCTGTGCTCCATACAATGATTCTTATTTACCAGCTCATTTTCCCACATAATTCCTAGCATATTTAATTTTATCCTGACAAAAGGGCAGCTACATCAGCATTTCCCTCTATACCAGCTCTAGCACCAGAAATCTCTCTTCAGGAGAAGGTCCCATATTGCTTTCTTCTGCTTGTCAGTTCTTGCCATTGGAGACCCTTTTGGAATCTGGAGTAGTAATGGCTTATGGCACTTTAAACTCTGGATGCTAGCAGGCCCTGACTCCCACACACACAGAAGCCCATTGCCTGTACCTACCTCTGCTTTTTATTCCTGTCACTGCTTTTTTTTTTTTTTTNTTTTTTTTTTTTTTTAATATCCATTTCTGAAAAAAATTTTAGCCATCCTGCAGCAGAGGGAGGGAGGAGCGAGGCAAGATCAGGTTCATGAGTTAAACCATGGCAAGAGGTGGTGGAGATGCCCAGGTGAGCAGCCCCCTCTGGCCTCCCCTCCAGTGCAGCCAGGTTAACACAGAGAGTCCCCTGCAGAAAGGACACCTGCAGAAAGGCTCACTGGGAGCTGCTCAGGCTGCTGCTGGTGGTTCCTGCAGGTGATGCTGATACTGCTGAGCTGTGTGTTCTGGCCAGGGCTGCCATGTGCACCGACTGCCACACGCTGCACACGGGTATGGCTGGGCCCCAAAACCAGGGGGAAAAGGGAGGGCAAGGCAGGTGATTCTCCTGCTGCTGCACTCAGTTCCTCAGGGAACCTGCCACAGTCACATTAGTGGCTTTGCTGGGGCAAGGTCACGAGACTGACAACGTGAGAGCAAGCATATGACACTAAGGAGGGGACAATGCTGCCCCACAGGTGGCTGGGGTGAGCAGCCCTCACTGCCAGGGGAAGGCAGCTGCACACCTGCAGACAGGAGGAGGTTCTTGGTAGCCCCGAGGCACCTCAGGCAGGTGGCACATGTGCATGTTGTGCCACCAGGTTCTCGTGGCCCACCATATGCTCAGGGGGTTGGGGCTGATGTCTCACAGTTATTGCTCCTACCTGATGGGTACAGATTGCAGGCAGAACACTGCAGGGCACTGCCTACGTGCAGACACATTTCTGAACAATAAACTGGTTTAAAGCAAGACTGTGCTGGCTTTGAGGGCCATTAAGCTTGATTTACTCAAGACTCTCTATACGGGTACGGGGACAGAATTTTAAAATAGGATTTCTCATAAAGCATATACCATTTTCATTCTATACCTGATGAACAATACGACATTTTGAAGTCATAATTTTGAAAACATAATCCAGATATTTAACTAAAGAAGTACTTTCTAAAATTCATCATTCCTAAAGAGTCCAGGCTGCAGAAATACAGTGTAGAATTCTGAACCTACCCACAGCTTCCAGTACACTCCTTTGTGCAGGATAGGAGTAAACATAAAGTGCTGTCACTGCAGGCAAATCAATAAAATAAACCATATAAAGAAAACAAACCACCAAATCTTCCTCAACACACAGCTGTATGACTAATCCTAGGCTTTTTGACTTTAACAGTTACAAGACCATGTCCTTGCAAATCATTATGTGCATTACTCAAAAATTAGAGCTAAGCTAAAAGTAATTTTGCCTTAAACAAAGGTAACTAAACTACCAGCTCTGTTGGGGTAACAGGACTGGGCACTGTTACCTTATAGAAGGAAGTCCTGCCCAAAGAGCCTAAAATCTGTGGGGAGCCAGATGATTGCCACCAGTTGAAGGAGCATAGGGAAACAAAGAGAATGTGTAGCTTGGCATGCAAAGCCATATTCTCAGCTCACTTACACTCAGACTGTTTCCAAATTCTTGTAGGCATTGCAGCAAAACATAGTGTAAAGGAGAGATGTGAAGGTGGTAAATGAATTTTAAGAAGATAAAGGAGACAAGGAACAGGAACAACATTAGTTGTATTGTTGCATTACACAGTAGTATTTTCACAAAGCACAGAATGAAGGAGATGTATTGGAATATGTTGATGACAGAAGTAGGAAATGCCATCAATAAAAGAAGACTGCAATGCTGTGTAGATGAGCTATAGACTGCAGAGTTCAGTCCTCAAAGTCATCTAAGGTTACAGATACACAGCAGCAAGAGATTTTTGCTGCTCAGGTTTACAGAGTTACCACTGAAGTAGCTTAAACTATTCATTTATTTCCTGCTGAGCACTGACTCCTGCACTTCCTACAGCTCCACTGCCAAACAGTGACTCCTGTGTTTGCAGCCTGCCTGCCCACAGTGCTTTGATGCCATTGAGGGACAGAAGAATAGAAACTGACAAAAATGTAATAGCAAAATAATAGCAAAAAAATCAAGCTCATTACAGCTATGGAAAAAGGAGAAATTCTTTCATGAAAGCAAACCAGAAAATGCTGCAATCTGTATGTGTTAGAAACTACAGGGGGAGAAAACCCAGCAGTATTTCCTAAGCAAAGGCAGGTAAGCATTACTGTCTCTGGGAAAGTACAAAGGTACTGCTCCAGACCTTACCTGGAATTGAGTTCTGTCAAACAGGTCTGGATCTCTCTCTCTTCACTCTAGGTAAGGCTCAAACAGATGCCTGCCTGGGAACTAGTTGCTCTAAATTTCCATTCTAATTTACCTATTTCAAGTGTTTATGTTAAGATCAGGGCAGGAAGTGACAATAGTACAGTGAGTTGGTATGAACTAAACCCCAATGATTACAGCAGGACAATTCAAAAGGAAGCTGTCATGAAGCATGGCTTTTAAGATGACAAAAGCAACTGAAAAGCATATATTACAAGAAGCTACATTTAACCTCACAAAAGGAGGATCATGAAACCCTTCCTCTCAGATGCTGACAGGCAGTGAGGATGTCCTTGAACACTGATTTTTGCCTCACTCCCCAACTACTGGATGTGGTCAATAGCCAAGCTTCATCTCCCCTCACTCAGTAGAGCTCTGCATAGAGGGAAAGCAACACCAGTAACATTAAGTGGCCATAGAAAAGCCAACACAGGAGAAGGACTGAATTGAATGCTTTGCATGAACAGTTACTATCTGACCTGATATGTAACCACAGCGTCTTTGGGGGGATGAACTCCCATGTCCCAGCACAGACATTGCCCTACAGAACTGGCAGCTACTGATCCATGAGCCATCAGTTGAATGAGCAAGCTTGCTGTCATCTTTTCTCTAGCTCAGATGTGTACTAGTATAAATGAATTTATTCCTTTCACAACTGAAAACCAAAATGAAAGAACAAACCAAACACAAAACAACCCAACCCAAATCCACAGATAGAAACAGTGGGCACTTCTTGAAGGTCTGAAGTGCTGCTACACTCACGCCAACCACTGGCAACTCTGATGTTTGGGTCCATCTTAATGCGTTGCATAGTTTTGCAGAATCTGTAGTTTGGACTGCAACAGTAAACGGCTCTAGCAGATATGAGCAGGGAGAAGCTTGCATGCTTCTGCTGCACAAGACTTTGCATCACAGGTACCTTCCTGTTGTCTCAATACAGTCTCCTGGAGAGCTGGTCCAGTTTAAAAGGCATAGCAGAATTACACCTGTCTTTTTGGAGCAACAACTTTATGCCTTGCTGCTTCTGCGGTGGGTTCAGAGGCCAACCAGCACAACATGCTACGAGAGAAGCTGCAACACTTGGCCTGAGAGCTGTGCTCGCTGACCTGAGAATCATCTGGGTTCATACTGCTGGACAGATTTATCTACAGCCATTATTCTGGGAAGGCTCATATCTGGCAGTCAGTGGAGAGACTTCCAGCAGAGGTCCAGAGTCCCAGTTAACCCCGGACACAGTCGGTAAAGGAGTTCCCTTTTCCTCACAAGTGTAATCCCCTGTCCTGCCACGTCCCAGCATTCAGAGCACACCCTCTGTAAGCAAGGTAGTGCACTGAAGGACACGTAATGCAGTCCTGACAGCTTGTGCAGAAGGTGGGGATCATCCTTTAATATAAAGCCATTTTTCAGCTACCAAGGCACTGCCGATCTGAGGTGGGAAGCCTATGGCACCCCAGTGGATATATCTGGATACATGAGTTGCAAGACACATCATTACTTAAGAGCACATGCACTCCTCTGACTGTGTGGACCACTTAGCTGGTATTACACGACAGTAGATTATTTCTTGCTCTAAAGGAGTGACATAAAATGGCTGCTATTTTGTACAGAAACAAGGCATTAGGCTCTTTCCTGTGAACAGCCTGCCATTTCCCATCTGTTTAGGAGCAAAGAGGGGCAAGCTTGTTAAGGAGCAAGGCACATTCTCTCATTCTGCTCTACTCCCCAAAGTCCACTAAAATGGGTATCTACATGGAGACACCCACCAGAGACTGGCTCCCACGCCAGGATGAACACGTGCTCCCAGCTGGCCATTTCTCACTGTGGGAGCTGGTATGAGAAATTTTATTCTCTGATGAGAACTCTTCATGTCCTTTGCTGCTTCTGTGGCTGACGAGACTAAAAGCTGGACTGTCATACTCCATGTCCTCATGGGCATCCCTCATTTCATCTGCAGGGGTTCCAAATCATGCAAGGTTTCATCACAGCACTCCAGGTATCTTCAGCATCTTGATGCACAGTGTATTGACACTGACCTGTGTAATCATTGTAACCTGCCCACTGCACATACATACACAGCCAAGAGTCTTTGGAATTTGAATTTGTTTGTAAAAAGCTGGACAGATCATTCCCAAAAGTGCTATATTGCTGCTGGGAAATTTTCTCATGAGTAAAACTGTGCCCAGGAGCAGATGCATATGCAACCAACTATTGCACAGGGTTCTTTCTCCTCATGCATCTCCCACATTGCAACCCTGTTACACACGCACGCCAAGCCCCTGAGGGTCACACAAGTGAGACAGCTTAGGAAGCAGCCTTCTGACATGTAATTCCAGGTATTTGGCTATGGCAAATGAGGATGGGAGGCTGTGAGATCTCCTACAATGCCTGTGAATGACTGGATGGGTTGCAAATGACTGCCATATTTTGTGTGTGAACAACCCTAACATACAACATGCTCCACTTCTCTGTAACTTAGGGACATGTTTCATTTGTTTCAGAGCACAGCCACGGGGTAAAATTATAGCTGCAGTGGGGATATCTGGGTTATAGAACTCTGGAATAGAAAAGGACTCATTCTAAGAAGACACAGATACATTGAAAGCATGACCACAATTTTGGTTCTAATTCTAAAGCACTGATTTACAACAAAAATACACAACTTCAGCCAGTCATTTCAGTGGTACGTCTCTGTGCCTTTCAAACAAAATTTTCAGACAATCAAAGTGTCTAACTTACTATATTCCCCATCACTTTATAAATTACAACTCATGAATTCTACTAAAGCATCTATTCCACCTTCTAAACAACCCTGTACAATCTTCTTTTTTAGGGGCTGGAACTTCTTCTACATGTGATCACAGTTAAAATGAATGTAGAGCTATTATGAAAATGTAGAATTTTACTGACATTTGCCATTCCTGAATTAGAAAATGTGTCTGAACATCCAGAGGTTGTAAAATCTTCCATAGTGGTCTCCTAGGAAATTTTCTTACATTTAGTAGCAATGACATCTAGGTCTGTAGCATCCAAAAATGGTTTCTGATTTAGAAATTGTAAATGCTTTGATTCATCCAGAATATATTTTGCAGGATGCTGTGTCTCTCCAATGCAACAAGCTAGTGAATCAGTCCACCAAAACCACAAAAGGTCTGTAAATTCCCTTGTAAGACTTTAAACTGAAATATAACCAGATATAAATTACTTGAGCTTTCCAAGTATGACAGAAAATCCTTCAAAGCTTTCAATTAAATTACACAGCTTTAGTGGGAACCTTGCTAGCTGAATTTTTGTTCTGGCATGCTTTCTGGTATGTTCCCTTGTCTTGGTTCCTTGCAATTGTCTTCACATTGCTGATTACACATGGTTCCCATTCCTTACCATCTGTCTTCCAATTTAAATGTTCTAATCCCTTAAACAGATATCTATTAGTTCTGGCATGGCATTGTACTAGCATAGTTGTGGCTATTTAACACTATTGGTAGTCTATTTTTAGTTATAATCCTGGTAAACGTACCTGTCTTGTGTTGTGAACTCTCTAGCTGAACACTACAAGATTCTTTCGTCAACTTAAGAGGGTAAAAAACCTAATGAAATAAATATGAAATAAAGCATGACAAATACATTAATCCAAAGAGCACCATTTCTGTAATATTTATTTCTACAATTTTATTTTTTTTTTAATTAGGTGGTCTTTATTCTATTGTTGTGAATGTCTGACTGTGAGGCCAAGCAGAAATTACGAGGACAGAATTCAAATTACCTGGGAGTGGAAAACAAAATGAGGGTCACAGAAGTGAGCATTTGCACTTAAGTAGGACCCACTGGACTAAGCCTGGAGTTCTCTCTTCAGAGATCACATTTCCCAGGGCACAACCCTAACAGCTCACTAGGACCAGATGGAATGCACCTAAGAGCTCTAAACCAACTGGAGGATGAAATAACACCACTGCAAGCTGCACTGTGTAACCTCTCCCTGGGAATTGTCTGTGTCAGGGGATGGGAAGGTGGGGAAATGACTGATTTTTATGAAGGATCCCAGGGGTGATCTGAGGAACTACAGATGAGTGAACATGATGTCCTTGTTCAGAAAATCAGTAGAAGCCACTGCAAGGAACAGAATGAGCAGACACATGGAAAAATATATTGCGAAGCACTCCATTAAGCATCCATAAAAGGAAGACACACTTCACAAGCCTACTGGCTTTTTTTTTTTTTTTGATGAATTGGCAAATAAGCAAACAAGGTGTATTAAAGTGCATTTTTACAATTAAATGGAGAAAAAGAAAGCCCTTAAAAAGGAAGTCTCATGAGCTAAGAAGATCCTCATTTAAATGAATAAAAAATTTAAAAATATGAAAAAAACCCCTAGGAATGCAGTTTTCCCACTGGAAGGAAATCACCAACACAATCCTTTGGGACTTTTTGCCAGGATCTGTGCTGCTCAGCAAAGTCTTAAATGACCTGGAAAAGGTTATGAATAATGGGAGAACAGAGAGTGCTGATTCCACTACAGTTATCACAGGGATTAAAATCAAAAGCTGACTGTGCAAAGCTGCAGAAAAGCACTATGATCACGGACAACTTGAGATAAAGTGGCAGATAAAATTCCACATAGGATGTTGCGAAATGGCGGACATAATTACATGAACTGATAAGGTCCATTCATGAATTAAAAAAACAATACCATGAAGATGTCAGCTCCATACCCAGTAAGGGGTCAAAAAAGCAACCAGATTATTTGAAAAGGACTGGAAAACAAACCAGGGCACACTTCAACAAATGTGTGGTAAACCAGCATTTTTAATGACTTGGGCAGTTTTTGTTCTCTCATGTTTGAAAGGATCAAGCAGACTTAGAAAGTTACAGGAAAGGGCAACAAGGGTACAAAGAAAAATAGGAAAAGTTTCTTTATGAATACTCTGCAAACAGGCCTCTTCAAGTTGTATGTGTGTAGCGGTTTCACATTCACCTGCTCGCCTGCTCACACCAGGCGAGAGTGCAGTGTAGTGGTTTCATGAGAATAAGGATTAAGAGAAATGCAAAACAGGCCTAAACTTCAAAGATAAAAATAGTTTATTAACAAAAAACAACAAAATCAAAATCAACCCCCAGGTGGTTTCTTCTTCCCCCCCAGCCCCCCACCCAAGATGGTTCCTTTCTCCCACCTCATTTATCTTCCTTTACCACTATCTTTCTCATCAACAACACAGAGAAAACAAACTTAGAAAATCCTTGGTCAATTTACCACTCTTAAAATAGGCTTTCATCAGTCCAATTGGAAGAAGAGTCTCTCTTGTTTTACCATGGAGATTTTCCCACAAGAAGCACAAGTCTCTCGTGGAGTTCATGTCACTGTGAACTCCCGCCCAGAAAGGAT
>VZTR01005010.1:264681-303804 GCA_013400775.1 Chaetops frenatus
AGACTTGTGTCACATGTGAACTAATATCCTTTCTGGGCGGGAGTTCACAGTGACATGAACTCCATGAGAGACTTGTGCTTCCTGTGGGAAAAATCTCCATAGTGAGACAAGAGTGACTCTTCTTCCAATTGGACTGATGAAAGCCTATTTTAAGAGTGGTAAATTGACCAGGGGTTTTCTAAGTTTGTTTCTCTGTGTTGTTGGTGAGAAGGATGGTGGTAAAGGAAGATAAATGAGGTGGGAGAAAGGAACCATCTTGGGTGGGGGGCTGGGGGGGAAGAAGAAACCACCTGGGGGTTGATTTTGATTTTGTTGTCTTTTGTTAATAAACTATTTTTATCTTTGAAGTTTAGGCCTGCTTTGCATTTCTCTTAATCCTTATTCTCATGAAACCACTACACTGCACTCTCGCCTGGTGTGAGCAGGCGAGCAGGTGAATGTGAAACCGCTACACAAGGACACCTGAACTGCTTTTGGCTAGATATTGAACTTTGATGTTTTTTGCTTATGCATAAATGAATCAGACTGAAAGAAAGGATAGTACCAGGACATTTTGACAGAAATGCTGTTTTTTTTTTCCCTGAAGACTTCCAGTGCACGGGAGAGTTAAGGAACCTTTTGGAATACTGCAAGATGTTATGTATTAGCAGTGAGCCAGATCCTGGGAGCTGAAGGCTCTATGCTGTTTGTCTGCAAGGGCTTAGACAGCCACAGTTCAATTATTATTTCTGATGAATCCTTACACTGATCTTATCTTAGACTTTAGATAGGTAATGCTGATGCTGACAGTCTGTGCTGCAGCCTAGAAATCTGCTCAGAGAACTGCTTCTGTAAAGAACTGAAAATCTACATATCCCACTATAAAACTGTGAGTGTGAATTTGCAAGCAAATTTCTACATATTAAATCTGTTTTATTCATCAGCAGTTAATTAACTTGTTGCAGAGATCTTTCTTCAATTACCAGCCGGAAGAAATGAAACATAACAGATAACACAAACAATAGACACCTTTGTAACTAAAACTATGGATCACATCTTGCAGGAAGAGAAAAGAAATATAATTTTTCCCTTGATGTTTAAAAGTAAAGAATCTTACACAACAATCATACTTAACTAATGCAAATCATTCCCTGCAGAGCAACAAATTGAAAACACATAAGATAAATTTGAGAAGCTATTTACTTTGAATACTTTTCAATTGTTCTGCTTCCCCCTAAAGATATTTTAAAACGCAATTTAAGAGTTTTTCTTTGCACAGCGTCTTTAGTTTGGATTCTTATCCTTCTTATCTGAAAAACTTTAAAGCTTGTTTTTGTAGAAAACTGAAGAAATACTTGTTGATAACTATTACACTAGTGCCACGTGACTTTCTGATCAAAACAAAGAGAATATAATACAATAAATACATGTTAAATACATTAGAAATTCTCTAGATTATTTCAGCTGTTTTCGAAAAGAAGGTGCAAATAGGGAATCATGACTGAATAATGTTATTTCTCTTTGAATCTCACAAAAACTAATACTAGAAATTAACATGTTCAGCATTTTTACTGATGATCCAGAAGAAAACGTAATCATTGCTGGTAAAATTTGCAAATGTCATCACAATTAGCAGACAGTCAATACTAATGAAAGCAGTACAGGCACACAAAATGATCCATCATTTACTAATCTAGACATAGTAAATAAAAAATTGAAGTTGATACAGCCAAACAGAAAGACAAACATTTACAAACATGAAGTATGGAACCAAGGATTAAATCAGGGATAGCACTAAATTTCAAGAGTACTTGTCTACTATTAAAAATAATTTAACATGGACTTCCTATACAATCCTATGGCAAGAAGTTGATCCAAAACCAATGAAACAGTGAGTACAAAAGTTGGCACTGCTGAGATTTTAAATGAATGATAAGTTTTTATGCTCAGTTCCAGCTGGCCTGTTTCCTAAATGGTGAGAAAAAAATGGAGAGAATGTTTTAGAGAGTCACAAAACCAAGCTGGAAGCTATAGAAAATGCCTTAAATCAAACAGTTCAAAGAGATAATACTCTAGGAAGGTTGCCTTGTAGCTTGATTCAAGTGTTCAAAAACTTTCACAGAAAATAGTAGCTAGTGAGGGACTACTGAACAGAGTGAAGGAATGCATACCAAGAACTAATGGCTGAAAGTTAAATCTAGACAAATTCAAATTTAAAACAAGGCTCATGATTCTAAGCATGAAAGTGATTGAGTACTGGAATAAATTATTAAAGAAGGGGCTAAGTCTTCATTCCTTGATGTCCATAAATGAAGCTGACCTGTCTCTGCACATGACTTGCTTTAGCAAAAACCACAAATTGTGCTTTTGTCAGACTGGTCTTCACCCTGAAGTAAAGGGAAAATTTATGAGGGATCTAGATGGGGTCAGAGAAGATAATCTCATGTCCTTTTCAGTCTTACCTTCCACAAATTATCAATTTACTGAATGAGTATAGAGAAAAAACTCTGTGACTGACTTTTGCCATCTGGATAACAATGTGATCCATGGCAGATTGTAAATGTTACAGCAATAAATATATGTCAGAAGCCATCGAGATGAATATATTCTTGCAATGCCTTGCAATTTAGAAACTTAGAATTATTTAATATTTTATACAATTATTTTATTCTGAGTAATTGAATTAAGGTGAAAGGGTTAAACAGACAGGCTAAATGAAACAATGTGCCATGTACTTAGTTTAATGTGGTTGGAAAAATCAATGAACTTTGGTCTGTCAGTTTGCAGTCATAGATTTAATTGAATAACATGTCAAGTATTTTAAACTGTTTACCAATGTAAATAGAATCCTGCACTATAGTTATGGTAATAAGCCAAGCGCCATTCCCTGAATTCCAATCAGATTTGAACATGACCTTCATTTTAAGTTCCCACATGCCAGACAGAGATCAAACAGCTATCATTATGTCTACAGAGTTCAGTGATTACACCTGTGATTCTCAAAAAAACCTATTTGGTATTGATTCCTTCTGTAGATCCACGTAATGGCTGATCAGTTTGATATTCATAGCAATGGTTACTCTTTCTTTGTGCATTTATAGTCACTTCCACTTGATTACTGTCACTGGGAGGAGAAATGAATCACACAGCAAGTTTTTACTGACTCGGCCTGAGAAATGGTGGAGGCTGCTTTGTGCATGATCACATGAAGGCAACAAGAAGAACAGGAGTAGCATCTCCTCAGTTTGTATTGGGTGAATTCCAGGCATAAGCTGTACTACAGCTCATGAGTTTTCTTCTCCTTTGCCCTTTTACCACTACCAGGCAGTAGTTTCCCACAAGAAGACATGAAAACATCACAGAGAGAGGGTCATGACCCTGTCCAAGATGAAAGAGCTTGTCACTGCCAGGCCAGCATCAGGAGTAAGTGATGTTTTGGCCATGCAACACGCACACTCCTGTCCTTTTCTCAGATGCAGTAAATGATCTTTTTAAATTGGTGGGGGGTTTTTTTGTTTGTTNAGATCCAGATGCCTGCAATGCAGATGTTTTCATTATTTACCTATTTATGCTTCCACACCAGTCAACATAAAGCACTAAGTTCTCCCATTGGTACTGTTGTTCCAACTCTAAAATAGATGTCTAGAAGCAGTCAGTTATACCAGGCTATTGAATCCCAGTGATGAGGAAGTTCTTTAGGATAGGCAGCTCAGATGGTAAAAGCTATACTGTAGATGTCTGAAGTCAGGAGAAATGAATGAATGCCTTCAAGCTCTCTTTAGAAAGCTGCAGAAGAACACTGCCTCCAAAGCACCTGCTGGGGGAAACCAGGTCCCCATTTTACCAGACTGATCCTGTGTGCAATGTAAAAGTATGAAGCCACTTTGAACTATCAGCAGCCTTGCCCATGGGTTTAAGCATGTTCTCCATTGTAGATAGGTCTCTTACATTTCCTGAGCACGCTGTCATCTCAGACGTGATAGAACTGGCTGTGCAGGTGGGCAAACCCTGCATCGAACTGATACTCCTTTAGGAAAGGAGAAAACAGGGAGATTGATGTGGGAGTACACAGCTATTATGGAAACATCAGTCAGCACAGTAGGCAGTTGTCCTAGCACCATACTGACCAGGCTTTGGGTTTTGGGCCAAGGTTTTGGGCAGGATCACAGCAAAAGAGAGCTTTAAAGAAGGAAAGGAAGACAATGATAAGATTGCACTGCAGAGTTGTGGAAAACACTGTAGGGAAAAAGCACAAATGTGTAAATCTGGAAGTATGGCAAATGGGTGATGGAAGTTAATACCAGAGGCTGACAGGGATGGAGGAATCATCTGTACACTGAATGAGGGATGGAGAAGACTGGCTAAGATCTTAGAAGTGAAGAAAAGCAGCCCCTACTTGATGCAATCTATAGCAGCCTAGAGTTGATGCAATAGAGAAGTTCCTTCTGTTTTTGTGTACTCCTCTTCAATCTTAGATTACACTTCTTTTTTGTCCATTACATATCCTAAAACAGGACATAGCCGTGCAGTAATAATTTAAAAGAGAACTACAGCTTGCTTATATACTTTACTAGAGTATGGAGTTCATTAAAATGACTACAGACTATTAATTCTACGAAGTTAAGCATTCAACTTAGAGAATAGCCTTATTAAAGCTATATATTTGACCTTCACTGACTATGGTGCATATGCAGTTTCAAATAATCATAGAATATATAGTCTTTCCCTAGATTCTTAGAGATAGTAAACAAATACAGCATCTAAATTTCTGCTTTTTAAAAATACATATGTCCCCCTCCTCCCCTTAGGTCCGTATACATATAACAGTTTAAAACAACAAACGAAATTTACTCAGAAGCAAAGCAGAGGACAAAGCAGTAAAGAGTGAAGCCTAATTAGCTGCCTAAACATGTGCAATACAGCCCTCCTTAGGAGCAATCCAGGTCTGAAGCAATTAACTACAAGACCTGCCTAGCTGTATCCTGAGGTTGCCATAAATATTAAATATAATACATTTTCCCAATTCTACAGATTGTCATCTTTTGCACTACCACTCTCTATTATTATGCCCAATGTGTAGCATACTGTACATGCATAACACACACCTCTTTCCACTCTACGTCTGTGAACTGGTTTTCATGTGGCACACATGTTATTACTGGGTGAAATAAGTTTTCTCTGGTGAAAGACAGCTTTAAAATCTTATGTCTTTCTGCTGACATTCACCATTTTTCCCTTTCTTGTTTTTTTTTAGGTTTTTTTTAAAGTTATTTTTTTCCCCCAGATGACACATCAAACATTCAGCCTATCGAGTAGTAACTCCCTATGCTGGTGCAGGACAGAAAAGCCAGCTGTCATAGAAAACACATTAAGGAATTTATAACTCTACATGATTGTAAAGCACTACCTAAAATATTGCATCAATTACAAAGCAGTAAAAATCTGTAACATTAGAGATTGAGTCCCATATTACATATCCACAAAAGAGAAAAATTAAGGTCTTACAGGCAATTTTAAGAATAAAACATGTACCTATATACAGAGATAATGGCTTTGAACTTGTACCCTTGCATACAAGTGCAAGTGTACTACTACAGATGTCTCAAATGACTTCAGTCTCTGTGGTCTTCCTTGTACAGCTGGTAAGGGACCACAGCCTCTCAGAGCCCATTTCTCTCCCACTGTGCTGCTGCTCCTTACTTACTGTGCACTGTTCAACTATGTAAACTAGAAAGTTAACCCATGAAGACACATGCAGGTTACTTTCCAGTTGATCCTTAAATTCTTCCTACTTTTGGAGTCCATGTAGGTTTTAAACCCAAAATTTTAGAGTTCTGTCTTCATGGAAGTTTGTAATAGGCTAATAATAGTGTATGTACAGTTTAGCCAGAAAAATCCACTTTAAAAACTCTTTCATGTTTCAGCAATTCCACATGATACAGCACATTCATTAAACTGAATGATGCAGAAGAAGCAAAAATTCAATGCCCTTTGCCATTTTTAAGTT
Source organism: Chaetops frenatus (assembly GCA_013400775.1). Lineage (NCBI taxonomy): Eukaryota > Metazoa > Chordata > Aves > Passeriformes > Picathartidae > Chaetops > Chaetops frenatus. The sequence continues at coordinate 270,668 of VZTR01005010.1, forward strand.
TAGCATGAAAATCTAAAGCAATGAATGTGGCATTGCTATGTTGAAGGAGACATGTATAGTGAAATGGAAAACAGTGTTCGCTGGTGGATACTAATTTAAATTTTTCAGTTTTTGTACCTCAGCCATAGTGTGATACCACTGCTCAAATAAAAGATGTAAGGAGATTGAGCACCATTTCTTTAAAATGAAGAAAAGTGACCAAGCATTAAAATTGTGATGTATGAAATCTTTTTGACTGCAAATAAAATGTCAAATATGGAACTACTGCCATTTTTAGTACACTGCCTAATTTAAATTACGAGTAATGTCCATTTCTTTTGCTTTTAAACTAGATCTTTCTGCTGTGTTCTTTTGTGCACTGCTTTTAAGTATCCTCATTCGTGTTGCAGTTCAGCACGCCATTGTCTGGCACATTTGTTTCAGAAACAAATACACTCTTATGCAATTGCATTTATCTACAATGACAATCTACAATTTATCTGCTTGAATTTGGTCCAATTTTCTAAACTTTTTAGCATACTTTATCCTCTTCATAATCCCTGTTAGTGCAACAGTGGCAGGTCTGGTAAGTGTAAGATTCAGCTCCTATCACAGCTCATTAGCAAAGACATCAGATATAACTGGCTATGCTTAGAACCTGCTCCCGGGCTTGCTTAGCTGTGGCCAGCTGATTTCTGCATAGAATACAAGGCTCTTACAGTGGTAAAAGAAAAGGGAAAAAAAGAGAGACCAAAAGTAATCTTTTATCCATTATTACCTGATTCAAACAAAGTACATTTTTGATCTGTGAACTTTTACTCACTGGAATAGTACAAAATTTTACCCTGCTTGAGCAGTGAGGCTGCAACAGATGAATGCACTGTGGTCCCTTCCAATCTTAAACATTCTGTGATTCTGTGAAAGTATTTCCCTTTGGCAAAGATATCAAAATCTGCTCATCTATATGCAGCTATTCAAAATTCAGTTACATTTTAAAAATCACTTTAATACAGAGCAACCTGGTCTAGTGGAAAGTGCCCCTGACCATGGCAGTGGGGCTGGAACTTGATGATCTTTATGTCCTTTCCAACTCAAACCATTCTATGGTTATGAGAAATGGCCAAGCACTGAAAGAGAAATAATAAGTAAGAGAAACTAAAGCAATAACCAAGGCTGTGACATGACTGCATGAGTGCCTGTGAGATGAGTGTGTGAATAAGTGGTAGTGTGTTCCAGGCTGGACTACCTGGTGTGCAAGAGAGCCACAGAGCAGGCATGAGGGCCCAGGATCCAGGCAGGGATAGGAGAGTGGCTGTCCTGCTATTCAAGGAATCAAAAGGCTGTTATGTGAGTGCTGTGTGTGTGTGTCCCTGAGCTATGTGCTTAAGCATTGCTACTGCCTGAGCCTGGAAATGTGGAACCTGGAGTCACCTACAATGACATCCAGATCTCCAGGTACACCAACCTGGGATCCAGAGGACAAGGAGGAATCACCAGGTCCTGGGGTCTACTCAAGGCAGCAGCCTTATAAGCCCCCTCAGCACAGTCACTCAAGCATCAGGAAATGCAGACACTACAGTTATTTTTGTGGCCCTAATTTGATCTCTTTTGTACTTGTGTTTCAAAAGTCTGTCTTTGATTACATGACCTCATTTATTTTTCTCATATTCAATGTTTAGGACAGATGATGTTTACCTAATGAGTTGCTGTGCATCCATTTTTGCAGTTCCTAGGCATCATTTACTGTGTGACATTCAAATCTTAAAGCGAGGATGAAGTGATTAATTTCCCATGAGTCAGTTATGAGAGTCTCTAGGTGCTTCACATTCAAGTGATGTTTTCTTCTTTGTCCAGATGTGGGACTGAGGCACACAGGATCTCAGTGAAAAGTCACAGCTACAGTTCAATACCTTTGTGTTAGCAATTCAGGAGCATTACAACAGGGGACACACTACTAGTTTCCCCTCTGCAAAGTCTGGCTTAAATATCTTTCCTAGCAGATATAGACTGAACTTGAATTTCTCAGAGCTGCACACAGCTCCCTTACCCATAAGACTGGTTTTTCTGCACCTGAATTCATTTGGTGTATTACCAAACCCCTTTTAATTTCTTCAATTAATGAGAATGAGGTATGATTGTAATTTTATTACAAATTTTGAGCATCACTAAACCAATGCCTTGCAACAGGATATATCAGGCAATATAATGAAACAGAAAAAACAAAGCAAAAAAATCCATGCAATGTTTGTATAGTCTCATAAGTAGTACATCTCCAAGCACATGTTGAGGGAGTTAAATATGTTGCCCCTATATTACTGACAAAAAAACTAACTATAAGACATGGTTTGCACTGTATCACCTGTTAGATGAACGATAGAGATAAGAGCCTCTCACAAAGCACCTTTTTCTTCATGATTCCAAAACATTTTACAACCATGGATATTACTCACTATAGTATCTACTCTTGGATAAATTCAGCTGCAGAAATATTACACAGCAGTAGATAGATTACACAGTAATCAGGGAGAGAGAACCCAGTCCCATAACTCTGAAGTCAGTGAAACCCATTGGATTGTAACAGGTTGAGCCATGGAGTAGTTCTGAACATGCCATCCAAGTTTCTGCATAACTCCAAACAGGACCTACACGACCCACACGTAGAAACATATCTATTTCCACAATTTAGCAGTTTATTCAGCAAAAATACATTCCTCAGACATATTGTTGCTTAGGTTTAAACGTAAAAAATATAGTTCTGTTTTCCAGGCAAGCAGACACACAGAAAAAAGTCAAGAAAGATAACTTCCAGAAAGGAATGTTAAATTTACAAACAAAAAAAGACAATACCATACTTCTTAAACAAAATACCTGATAGAGACCTTTCCATCCCTGTTAAGTCCCTTATCCTAAAGTGAAATGTACATATTAATGCAGCTGAAGATTCTGGCCACACTCTTAACCAACCCATCACAAAAGTCACATTGAAGTTATACCTTATTGTCTTCTGGAGTTTGTAACACAGAAAAATAATTCATTTACCTGAAGGTGTAGAGTGTATATTGAGAGTGCTCTTCCTGAACAACTGCTACTTGGTTAAGAGTTTGTATATTAAATTTTAATCCTGTGCATATGGACACAGGGGCAAGGCTTTATTTTCTGTTCTTCACAGGAAGGATATCTGTAATCCAGTAGTGAAACAGAGATGTGGCTACCTTGGCATGATCTGAAACAAAGAAAACACATTCCTCCTGAAATATCTCCATGACATTTCTGAACACTAAGAAAAAGACTTGTGTGAAATCTGTTTCCATTCAATATTAACATTTCAGTAAAACCAATGCAGATACTGGAGCTTGAAGACTAATACCTATGAATTTCTATATAAGCAGGTGCATTTCATTTTAGGAGGTCAGTCATTTGTATGAGACACAATTTTGTTTGTACACTTTGAAATTCTCCATTCGTTATGATTCAATAATTCAGAGAAAAAATGAGATTGAAATGATATGATCATATGGGCAAGGCTTCTTTCTGTCTGGAGAGTAATTTCACACATCATTATTTAACTTACACAAGTACCTAGAAGCCCCAGTTGAAAATGAGTCATATTGTACAGACAGTTGCATTAAGGCCTCAAAATGCTACAGCTTCTGTTTTAATTCAGAGACTACCTATGTGACTTCATTGATTTTTAATGATAGGATTTTCTGCAGTACTTATCACATAATTATCACATTTAAGATGATTCTATAACATTATGCTAATACTGTTTTCAAGTTTCCTTTTCTCTGAATGCTCATTCATTCAAAAAAAGTGTAAATTTCATCATTTTAAGGCCTCTATCTCCAGTCTCTGCATTATTGGCACACAGTAAGTGTATTAATTCTGGTCTGCAAAATGTGCCTCCTCCTACAATGAGACTTATATAAATGACAATTCTCCAAAAAAAGGCAGTTAAAAGAAGCTTCTAGCTCTGCCATGAGTGATAATTTCCTAGGCAACAAGGGAAGAGTATGTTTGAGATTTGAAACTAACCAACAAAGGGAAAATGTTAATAGATAATAGAATGAAGTTGATGAGCAGAAGTTCATAAATGAGTTCATAAATTAGGAGATAATGACTTTTTTTTTAATTAGGCGATCACCTATGCTTTAATAATTGATGTGAAATGGGAATTAAGTAGCTCTCATTTCAAAAGCTAGTTTCCAGCCAGTAAAGGGAGCACTGATTCCAGTCACAGTTCTTCTCCTTTGCCCACTGCACTGTGGAGGATCATGAAGGACTCTGGCTTCCTTTTGCTGTGGCCATGGACTTTCTAACAGAAATCAGCAAAGCTCCTATCATGAGAAATCCACGTCTATGTGGCTTCTAACATTCTCTTCCCTGCACTTACAGAAGATTTTAGGTAGAGGTAAGTACTTTTTGTTAAAGACTACCAAATAAATGGAAGTAGTAATAAGGCATTTTGTTGTCTTTTACAGACTGAGAACAATGACACTAAATAACCATGTTCACACAGACACTCTTGACCAACCTCAACTTTGATCATTCATGTACAAGGTCAAAGGCAACTTGATGGAGTAACTTAAAGTAAAAAGCATAAGGTAAGCTGATGGAGGATGTCAACTAAACAGAACAACCAGTACCTCTGAACCATAGAGATTTTCTTGTTCAAGTATTTTTTCTAATTTAAATGAAGGGTTAAAAGATAATACCTACTGTTGATAATTTTTGTGTCTGAATCTCCTTAGTATTTCCTTTCCCTGCAAAATTTATCAGACCCTACTGTCACCCTTGTTAGGCCTTTCTTTGATATGACTGCAAATATTGGGATCTAAGAGCTTAAGATAAAACAGAAATTTATTTGTTTCTTTTCTCTTTTGGATGCACTGTGATTTGCAATCTGAGTAACATGCAAAGGAAAATCTGAGTAAGATGCAAAAGAAATACCAAATCATGGTACTGAACCAGTGGTTTTGAATTTGTGATCTGCAGACCTGGAGCAGCCCATAAAGCACATTTATCATCAGCAGGCATAAGCTTGTCAAGCGGGACTTGGCAACCCCAGTGGAAAGCTGGATGAGACCATAACATACATATAGGAGGAAATAAAAGACATAATGGTATGTATGGTTTGTAACTTTAATGGAGAACGCGCACTTTCATGAAGAGATGCATCACTTCTCATTTTTTTCTTATGCTTCCCTTCCTGGAATTAAAGATTAAACTGAACAAAACACAGCACCCATCTTTACTTCCTTGACGATGGCATCTTAAGTAGAATCATAAACATGGGGAAAAACATACTGCTTCTTGAACTGCAGGGAATAAAATGTTTATTTTGTAAAAATAATACACCTTCCTAAAATCAAGGGGTTTTTTTATCATGTTAATAAGGAATGACCTTTCCTTTTAGTACTTCCTACCTCCGTAAAAATAAAGAAAAAAAAAAGACAAGATAATAAGACAAAGTCATAAAAAAATTAGAGATTACTATTATGTACTGTGCACTTTTACCTTCATAAACAGCCCTAACTTGCTTTCTATAATAAGAACTTGAATTTATTAATACAATAGGTCTTTGTAATAACTCTTAATTTTTATCACCTGCTCACTGGGAGAGAAAACTAAAATGTAAGAAAACCCACACTGGACAAGATGACTTGATTTTGAGCCAAATGTAGGAAAAAGAAAATATATCTAGAGGCCTAATTCAAAGTAAAATTTCAGAGAACTGTATTTTCATTCACTGAATTTCCAGAATTAAAAATAGAACGTATTTTTTAAAGTCTGTTGAGGAAAATTAATGACTAGCAGGTGCTTAATTATCCTTTAATAATTTATAAGAATGTGTTTTTCCTCTTTCTTATGTTGTTGTACCTCATGAATATCAAATCAACTACTATGGTTACACCACTGTGAACTTTTAATGAGATTAGAATTGACCCAGAGTGACAGCAGTTACTAGGGAAAAAAAATCAACTGGAAGAGTAAACAATTCCAGGCTGTACCAGCAGAAACGTGAATGAATTTTAAAAATCACTCTGAAAATTGTCTTTTGCTTATTCAAGTGATGAATACATACATTGGAAAATTAGGGGGTTTCATTTGCTTCTGTTTTCTCTCTTCATTTTGACATTTCTACTATACAAAAGTAAACAGAGCAACTTGTCTCAAGGCTGCAAAACCCAACAGGACTCCAACTGTATTGTATAAAAGTTAGATAAGGCCTGTAAAGAATATCTTGAATGCTGTCACTTCAATTCCATTTGGATTTAATCAAGACAAGCTGAATTAGTTCATTCAAAAAAGGGCCAATACCACTTTCATGATTCCTGCTGAGTTCTACCTGGTTTGCACACATGTATTACATCCCATGAGACAATGTGATTATAATTATGATCGGAGATTGTAGGCTTGAAATGCACAGAAGGATTTTATTCTGTGTATATGTGGATATGTCACATCATCAGAACCTTAAGGGTCGTCATACTGTGTATCTACCCCTAAAAGAATACAGATGTACTTCTGTAAGAGCATACTTTTCAAAATGTATCAGCTCTGAACTCCACAGGAAGAAATTCTCTCTTTTCTCTGTCCAACACACAGCATTCAGTAGGTCCCAGTCTTGATGAGGATCTTTAGCCACTATCATGCTGTAAATTATTTAATGAAGTTACAAGCAGATGTCTCTTCTTGGAATGCTGCTGCTAAGCCTCTGATGGCTATGATGTTAATTAAACTGTTACCACACTGTTACCATCTCTGCTGTTACTCTTCAAAAGACTTGGAGTACAATCTAAAAGGGTTGAAATTCTCTCATGCCGTAGCCAAGTGCTCTAAACTGTGATTAAATTCTTTGGGAGGAAAGAGAATTCAGCACATCTTGTAGATTTTTGTCTGATGCTGCAACACAAGTTCTAATGACTAGTAGCAATGACTATTTAAATGAAGACTACATGGAAAATGGATCCTTATACCTCATGTGGACTACATGCTGATCCCACCTTCCTTGAAGAACTATTAACTGTACAAGAAGAGAATCTATTAAAATTATAAGGGTTATAACGAAGAACAGAAGGAGCCTGTGCCTCAGGCATGAAAAGATTTAGTAACACAGTAATTTTCCGTTTTATGAATGACTTCAGAATATCATTTGTTATAAAGAGTAATTTTAAATGTTTACATTATCAACAGTATTTTTTAGAAACTTAAACCATATTGTTTATATTTAAATAAAACCAAAACTTTAAATCAAAATTTAACTTGCAAAGTCTGTGTATTAAAGAATCCACATTGTGACCAGGAAGAAATAAAATAATGGGTTTTATTGATTCTTATGCATGTAAAATGAATCTTAAACTGGAGGAGTAAAATCTCCAAGATAAACAAGTTAATTCCTGCAATTTAAAAAGTCTACCATGGGAATGTATCAAAAATATGCTTTAAATATGCTTAAATCTTAAAACATACTGGATTTTAAAAATATTGGTTTAAAACCCTGAATCATCTCGTGTTCTGTGCTTGCTGCAAAGTGAGAAAAGCTTCCATACTGATTGTAAACATATGCAAAATAGGGCTATCACCGTATTTTTGGTGGGAATTATGCTTTTGTATGTTGTATAAACATATATTTACAATTACGTCATTATTTACAGCTTCTTAATTAAAAAAAAAAACAACAATAAAGTGGTGTGAATTTTAATTCACACAAAAATATTAGTGTATGAACATGAGTGAATAGTACCTACCAGGAGACAACGTGGATTGCTCCTGGAATTGTTTCAAAGCTTCCTTTAATCTCTCAATATCTTGTAGCAATACAAGGGATTTCAGCCGATGCAGATGAGTCACATCTGAGGAAGAGATGGTGCGAAATTCAAGACATTGTAAGAGCTCTTGGGCAGTTGTTGAATTTACAGCAGCATCTCTGCATTCTGATTTCTCTGCAAAAACAGTTAGAAAACTATGTTAAAAATATTCAGTGGGCTCAGAGAATTTTCCTAATTATACTTTTTTTTCTAAGACAGCATCTTCCTTTTTAGTACAACTGACAACCAAATATCAGGTACTAAAGAGTAGCTTGTTAAACAATTTTGCTAAATATTAAAACAATGGTAAAGCAAAAACTACAGAATTCAATAAGTGAAAAGAACAATAAGATTCATAATGATGGAATGCAAGAAGAATCAAATTTTCAAAGTTAGCAGAGAAAGAAGGTGTGAAGAAGAAACTGTACAGTGGCCAAAGCACTGTGCTTTTGCTTCCTACACACTATGTATTATAAACTGCACACACATTTGGAGAAGGGAACAACACTGTGGAACTACTGCAAAGCCCTGCTGGAGGCAAATTACCTTGGTATTGCACCTTTATTTTTGTTGGTATCCCAACAAAAAGCAAGTATTACAGCATGCAAGACAGCAGAGGACATACATTGTTGTATTGGGTTGGATGCCAGGTGCCCACTAAGATGCTCTATCACTCCCCCTCCCAGAGGGACAGGGCAGAGAAAATGAGACGAAAAACAACTCGTAGTTTGAGATAAGGCAGTTTGCTAAAAAACACAAAACCACAAAAAACCCAACCAAAACTAGCAGATGTCTGCACACACATAATTAAAGAGGAAAAAAGGTTTATTCTCTATTTTCCACCAGTGAGTGATGTTCAGCCACTTCCTGGGAAGCAGGGCTTCAGCCCATGTAGTGGCTGCTCTGGAAGGCAAACACCGTAAAATAATGAATGACCCCTGTTCTTTCTCCCTCCCTTAGCTTTCATATCTGAGCTGACATCATCTGGTATAGAATATCCTTTTGGCTAACTTGGGTCAGCTCGCCTAGTTGTGTTCCCTCCCAGGATCTTGCCTATTCCCAGCCCCTTGAGGGAGGGGAATGTTGGAGACAGCACTGATACAATGCCAGCACTGGCCAGCAGTAGCCAAAACTCTGGTGTGTTATCCACACCTTTCCAAAGCACTGCGAGGTCTGCTGTGCACAAATGAACTCAAGTTCAGCCACACCCAATACAATAATTTGTACAGAACTAAACCATACATTCACTCTTCCAGTAACAATGTATTGTCTGTGCCTTTAACCAGACTCTCTTTAATTCTGTTTTTTACAAGCAAGATACCTGAGAAGTACAGAACTATTCCAATTCAGATTTTTAACATATGTACTAGAAGTATAATCCAATATGACCATTTGAAAATGCTGCTAAAAACAATGGCTTCCAATTTTATCTAAAATAATAGGGAGTGTTACAGTCATTCAACTAGAAAAGGCAAACAGCATAATGTCAGATCTATATATAAACTGGAATTGGCCTAACAAGAAAGTTAGTCACACTGATTTATAGATGTGATAACTCATCTGCAGATGAACTTCCTTTTACCTAAGAATTCCTCTCTGTGGATTCCAAGGTCCTGACTGGCTCAACACTCCAATGTGCTGGTTTGAAACCAGGGCCAGTCAGTCTGAAAAACTGCCAAAACCTGAACTTGACTTGCAGGAAAGCTGGAAGTTCAACTACACTCTTTCTTAAAAATCAACATGCAACACAGCTGTAGACAAATCATCAGGTTTCTGTTTTGGGTCTGTCAGCAGAACTTGAAGAATTTGCAATCTTGCTCAGTCATTGTGGAGTTACACTACAGCAAATTCAAGTAGCTTACCTTGCATTTACTTAACCATATGGTGAAGTAGCAAAATTCTTAATTTTGGTGATGGAAATACCTTAGCCAGAAAGTATAATAGATTTCAAATGCTAGGCTTAGTATGAAGACCTGATGCAGCAGAAAAATTTAACATTAAGCAAAGAAAAGTCTACGTATAAATCTTGAAAAAGTTAACATTAAATCCCTGATGTCATCTTAACAAGGTTTTTACAGTAATTCTGTAACCAAAGATGAATGTTATGGTACTAGAAGCTGACAGCTCTGCCTTAAGATGGACTAATACAGGTAGGTAAGCTACTTAATATTCTCCAGTCAGCTCTACAGTGACCAGTGAACATTGGATAGGCCATTAGGGATAAATCCATGCAATTCTTTTAAAAGTACTAGAAAATGTGCATTGAGCATCAGCTCTCATTCATCTCGTTCACAAGCATTTTATGCCAATAGACTTTCCCAGTTTCAACAGTATTTTTCCTGATCCTTTACATGCTGTTTGTCTAGATTTCCATATAGAATACAAATAAATCTCCTCCTGGGAAGGAGAACATTCTGAAAAGCAGATTGATTCAGAGATATTAAGCATGAAAGTAGTTTAGGATAGCAATTGCCCTTATTTGAAGTTCTCTGAAAGCAAGTAATCCTTCTGGATGTTTGCTTGCAGAGGGAAAAAGAATTTTACCCACTTGTCCCAAGTGCATTGGAATGTTTAAGAGAAGAGCAAGGAACATGATGTATATTTTAAAAGACAGAGGACCATAGTTTTTTTCTACTGATGTGAATTCTTACATGTACACACCAGAAAGTAGGACAAATACTAGGTACTCACATGTCTTACTTCTTCTCACATGTGTCTCTTCAAGAGAGACACTTCTTTGGTAGATTTGTCCCATTTTACATCAGTAATAAATGCATTTCCATTTTCCCCTGTGTGGTAATACTTATAAAAAGAAAGGAGAAAGAGTGGTACATACTGTCAGCAAAATAAATTTGTTGTGTTGCCTGCAGGAAGTCCAGAATGCTATCTGCCTTTTCATCTATGTCTTTTAAGCCTCCTGCTTCTTCTTTGTTGTTTTTGTCAGGCTGATATGTAAAATCCACACTGGTAGTTTTTGTTACTAAACCAGCTGCTCTCTTCTTTTCTTTCTGTCGCTTCTTTTTCATTTTCCTCTTTTTGTTTTTGCTTATTTTGGGACCGTCTGTTTGCTGCAGCTGTAAATTATCTTGAACAACAGTCTCTTGCATTCCCAAATCTGTTTGTTCTCCATGTAAATTACCAGGGATTTGTAAACTGCTCTTTTGTTTCTTCCTTCGAATGCGCTTTCTCTTGGTTTGCCCTTGATATTCCTCTTCTGTGGATTCAAAAGAGACATGAGAGCTGTAAATAAGAAGACCTGTAATAAGCATTTTAGAACTGTATACAATGAAATATGACACCCTTCAAATTCTGGGATATCCAAATGGCTCTAACCTTACTTTTATGCTTACAATGTCTTTCAGTATTACAATGTCAAAGTCAACTTTTCTGAATGCATTAAAATGACAAGCTTTTTTCCCTTCTGCTTTCAATAAAGACTGTATTCTCCTTCATGGTATATACTTGACATCTCATTTACTTTCTTAAGGCACGTAATATGGTTCTGTACAGAGTGATGTCAAAAGAATCCCCAGAGCAAAAGACAGTACGGGCAGACAGGGTGACATGACATGAGAGAGCTCCCCAGAGTCTCACACCACCAGTTTGTAGACTTGACCAAGAACACACGAAGAATGTACATAATTTACAATGAAACATGATAGTGTTTATATTGATGATATCCATTCATGGCAGTGCTGTGCTTTCAAAACACCAGGCATCTGTTTCCACCTCATCTCTTTTCTCCTCCTTAAGCATTCTCTTCCTTTGAGGTATCTTATTGCTAGCTCAGTTTTGAACATCAACTTTACAGGAAAAGCATGCAAGAGAACAGTGACCTCGGTAAGTAATCTCCAATCTCTTTAACAGCCTGCCTTGGTTCTGTTGTTCCCTTGCTACATTATAATTTCCTTACTACCCAATTCTTAAAAGCCTCAGATGTCACAAGAAAAAAGTCCCACTTGCTCTTTAAGACAGCTTTTGTGCTTCTTTACTCAGATCTTATCCCCGTACACAAAGCCCAAGTTTTAAAGTAATCTCTGACCCTGAACTGATTGCTCCTCCCACACACTCACTGCTTAGGGTCAGCCCCTCTAGCACTAGTCAGGGGAGATTTGGCCAGAAGCCAAAAGCCATCTTCCCTCTGAGTGCACTGCTGCTGAAGTCCATATTCATATCTGCAGTAATTGCTGTCTAACTAACTGGAATTCTCTCATTCATGGTCTAATAAAATCCTCATATATTTAAACATCATGGATTGCAGAATACCAATTTTCTTCTATGTACTGACTTTGCATGACAAGGTTTTGGTCATGGGGGCTAAAAGGGTGACTTCAGTTAAAAGTTGCCAAAAACTTCCCCTATGTCCAGCAGAAACAATGTCAGCCAGCTCCAACATAGACCTGCTGGTGGCCAAGGCTGAGTCATCAGTGATGGTAGTAACACCTCTTACTACCTTTGTTAAGAAGGGGAAAAAATTGTTGTGCAGAAGCAACTGCAACCAGAGAAGCCCAGAGTGAGAATAGGTGAGATAAACAACTCTGCAGATACCAAGGTCAGTGGAGAAGAAATGCTCCAGATGCCAGAGCAGATTCCCCTGCAGCCCGTGGTGAAGACCATGGTGAAACAGCTGTGCCCCTGCAGCCCATGGAAGTTCATGGTGGAGCAGAGATCCTCTTGTGGAGGACCCTCCACTTGAGCAAGTTCAAGTCTCAGAGAGGCTGCGACCTCATAGGAAGCCCACACTGGAGCAGGCTCCTGGCGGGATCTGTGGCCCTGGGGAGATAAGAGCCCACACTGGAGCAGGTTTGCTGGCAGGACTTGTGACTCCCATAGAGGATCCATACTGGAGGAAACTGTTCCTGAAGGACTGCATGCCATGGGAAAGGACTAACGCTGGAGCAGTCCATGAAGAGCTGCAGTCTGTGGGAAGGACTCGTGCTGGAGGACTGTCTCCCATGGGACAGATCCCACGCTGAAGAAGGGGAAGGACTCCTTTGCCTAAGGAAATGAAGTGCTTGTAACTCTCATTCCCCATCTCCCTGCACTGCTGGTGGGGAGGAGATAGAGAACTGGGAGTAAAGTTTAGCCTGGGAAGATGGCGGTGGGAGAAAGGGGAACAGAAAGGTGCTTTTAAGTGTTGATTTTACTTTTCACTATCCTGCTCTAATTTTGATTGGTAAGAAATTTAGTTAGTTTCCCCAAGCTGAGTCTATCTTGCCCATGACAGTAATCGGTGAGTGGTCTCCCCCTGCCCTTATCTTGTGAACCTTTAGTATTATTTTCCATCTCCTACCTGGCTGAGGAGAACAGTAGTAGAATGGCTTTGGTGGGTGCCTGGCATTCAGCTAAGGTGAAAACACCACATTCTAACGTTTTGCTCTAGAAAGTTAAGACATTAATCCTTTCCTCAACCCCTACCTGCATGCTTCTATATTCCTTACCGTGCCCTGAGCCTAGTACTCTCATTTATCTGGATTTACACCATGATCTTAGGGTCAAAGCAACCTTGATTGGCTAAGGCTGGTGTAATACAGGGAAGACATCTGAAGCTTAATGGTTTTTTTCAGAATGATATGCATAATGTCCTGAACTGTCTCTGACATTCTCAGCTTGTTTGGCTCTCTCATCACTCCTCCTCCTAACCAGTCTTTGTCACTATTTTCTCCACAGTTGGAGGCTCTCTCTCTAATTTCTGTTTCTTTTTCTGTCTTGAACTCTGTCAGCTCTGAGCCACTTTCTCTTTAAATATCACAACCAACTTTTAGTTCTTTAGCTGTCAGATGACTCACTGCAAAGCAGTTTTCCATACTTTCAATGAGGAAGGCTGCATAAAAATAAATTTGCTGTATTGTAATTGAACACCACAGCATGCTAAACACACACCAAATGTCACCCTGGACCCACAGTGAGGAATGTTTCACACCCATGGTATTTGAACTAAATATCTTTATATGTGATTTGGACATATGGGATGTGGGAAAAATAACGTCTGTGTCATCCTGAAGGAATAAAATATCAGAACTGAAGGCAGATATGAATGGCGAAAGATGCTATAAACAAAACACCAGTGTTTCATCTTGAGATCTAATTTGGATTTTCATGGAAGTATTTGTGTTACAATAGGTGAATTTCACTGCAAATATACATAGATTGTTTTGCAAAATTTCTCAGCCCTGTGTTAACCTGAACAGCACTGTTAGCTAATAACACCACTTTAATGTACCCTTTCAGCAATGCGGCCTAACTTGCTCTTTCAGCATCTGAGATCCCCAAATCTCAGCAAAACTGCAGCATGGCGTGCAGCCAAGCACCCTTCTTCTGTTTGAAATCACTTGCAAAACAAACAGGGCTGAAGCCAGGATGGAGCTTAAGATAACCAATGTTTTGAGTCAAATCCAAAAGTTTACTTATCCTAAGTAGCTCAGGACAGCAAGTCTGAAGAGACCATGGTGAAGCTGTTTAAAGGCAGAATGAACAGAATCTTCCCATGTGTAGGCATTCAGATAATGCCTGATTGAAAGGAAACCAGAACTATGCTGACTTTCCTCCAACACAGGAAACAAACACAAGACTCTACCTAGTTCTCTTGAGTAGCTAGAGCAGCAGTCCTTTAGCAGTTTTTTGTCATTCTTTGTCCTGCATTCCAGTATCTGTGTAGTATCTACTGTTCCATGTGTGGGAGCTACCAGTGATTCAACATCAGGAACAAATGCAATTAGATGCTTACGAATGCAAAGCAATGCACACAAAAGGGATTAATTTAAACAGCTCACCATTGGGGGTAAAGCAAGCTGTTATCAGCTCAGGAAAAACAAAAGCCATACCTGTGCATCAGCATGGAAAGCTAACAAAAACATTTGCTCAGTTGGTATCAGTGATCATAACAGCTAACATCTTGTTTGCATACATAAGAAAAGTAATGGAAAATAACAGGAAAAATATTCCAAAGCTATTATATAAACCTATTGTACTGTTCAAGCTTGTAATGCTGTGTTTCTTAGCATAATTCCAGAACAGTAAGATTTTGGCAGGCAAAAGGAGGACTCTCATAGAGGTTAGCAGAGAAAGAAACTCCAAAAAGATTTGTATTATTTGACTTGAAGAGTAACAACATAGACTTAATTTCTGACTCCTCATATGAAAAAAAGGTGACATGCAATTAATCTGAGCTGTTTCACAAGCTAATAGAAGAAAGTAAAACCTATTTTTCACTAATGATACAGTTTGCTGTAGATTTCCCACGTGTGGTGTGCAGAGGAACCTTGTTCATATAGCCAGCAAGGCTACCTGATTACATGAGCTATGCTAAAATATAAATGAAAGTTATACAAGAAACATACACCATAAAGTTTATGTCACAGCCCACACAATGACCTTAACAAATGACATGTTCAGTGGGATTCACCTCCCACAGCTTTAGCTGCCTGAAAATACTTAGTGCATACTTAGACCTATGCTCCCTTTGATAACCAAAAGACATTTTAATCTTCAGAAAGGAGTTTATCTCACCCTAAACCAGCAGGGCTGGAAATGCAACCTGAAGGACTTCCATCTCTCTCTCCCCCCTTCCATTAACTGCAAAGGAAATCAAGATGATGAGTTTTGACCAGATACTTGCAACAACTGAGAAGAATCAGTCTCTTTTACAAAAAATATTGGTACACAGGAAAGTGTTTCTTAACATGATTCTGCTCATCAGATGATTTTTACTAATTAACAAAAACCACTGTTTTACAAAAAAAAACCCCAAACAAGACCCAACTTTTGAATGATTCTCTACATTTCAAGCCAATAGGGAGGCCTGATAGAATTTCAATAGATACAAATTTGGTTCTAATAATTTTTCCCACTGACAGAAAAGGTTTGTAATGTCAAAGCTGAGTAATTCTAACAAATGCAGGGAATATACTCTATGAAAGCAATCTCAGTATATTGAGTAAGTACTTAAGCAACAATGATAGGAATAGCTTTTGAACCACAAAGCTACAGCTTGCTCTAATTCCATAAGAGCTGATGATTCTTCTCCTGTTCCATATTGGTCTGTCACCTTTCCCTCCTAAAACCTATCTCTGCCCCACAAGTTGCTTAAGTGATCACATAATCCAAGTATGCAGGAGCAATTGACTCTAAATAGTCTGTGCTTGTTGCTCTTTCAGACTAAGCAAAGTGTCTTCCAGATGGAATGCCCATATACATTTTCCAATCACAGTCATAATTCCATAGGCATTTCTTTCAGCCTTAATAAGAACCCCTTCCTCAGGAACTATTCAGAGTTCTTTTTTTTTTTTTTTGCATAGATTCCTTTTCAGATGTAGTTTACCACAAAGGTGCACAGTCACACTATCCTGACTGACAGCATAATATGGAAGTAGGAATGAGCATTCTCAGAATGCAAGTTAGCACCAAAAAAAAGTAATTTTCTAACAGCCTATCTTATCTTGTCTGAAAGATTTAAATGTTTTCTCCATTTAAACTGCCTGTTTCTTTAACAGAAGAGAGGTAGAAATATGTTAAAAAGAGAGACTTAAAATAAAATAAGAGGACTCAGTTTATACATACAGCTTACTGAATTGTGATAAGGAAAAGTCAGAACAGCCAGTTTCTATCTTCAAAGAAAAACAGAAAACAGTGAAAAATAGAAAAGAAAAATACTGACAGGAAGATTCCCAACAACCTTTTATTGAGTTCTATTATATCAGGAAGTTATTTCGTACTCATCATCAGAGCAGCTAAAGACACAAAGAGATTAAATATGAAGCTTAACATAGGCTAAGAGCAACAGCTGACTTCCTCCTGTCCAGACTAACTATCAGCAAGAACACACTACTGGCAGCTCCGTGATGGAAAAGACAAGCTTCCTCGAGCTTATCTTTACTATTTCAGCTCCTTCAGACAATGCCAGATGGAAACATTGTGAGACAGCATCCTATAAGACAATGAAAAATGGGAAGCTGATTACTTAGTGTCTGCAAGTCCAAGGGATACAAAGTTCCACAGTATGCAAAACTAAGTCTGGCTCTGAGAATAAACTGGGATTTTTGAATGCTAGGTATTTTTAAAAATCAGGTCCCTGAATGTTATTAGAACAAACTTCTAGAATAGGGGAAAGGAAAAAAAAGAGAGAAAAAAAATATGTAAAGGACATTGAGGAAAACAGTCAAAGAATATCCTCCCAACTTTAGGAATCCATATAATGTGCTCATCATGAGTCAAGTATGGCAGCTGGCTCTCCTGTTCAAGTCCCACAGTTGGCGGTTTGGATGACGTTCATGGTAATTCTGTAATTCTGTTGGGTTTTGGCTTTTTGGCTTTGGATAGGTTTCTTTCTCCAGATGAAACAGGTTGTATGCCTCTCCTGATTTTTGAGCCAGTTTAAGCTCTTTTCTTCTCCTTGATACTGGATGAATCTTTCATGGTGTACCATGCATGGAGGAGTTTAATTTTCATTTAGGATCTTGTAAGGGAAAAAACAAATGTTATTTTTAGTGCCAATTAAGATTTTTGTGGTTGCAATTTGACCAAGAGTGAAAAGCTGTGGCTAGTGAATGCAATAAAATGGAATGGTTCATTAGAATAAAGGCAATACTGGAAAGATCTCAGGCACACAAAATTACGTTACTATTTTTTCACTCTTTTTTGGGGAAACTGCTTCAAATAATTTGAAGTCATAAAAAGAAAACCCATTTAAAAACTATAAAACTTCTATTAATGTACAACACTTGTAATGTTGTAGAAAGCTACAAAAGATGGAAAGCTGTGTAGGATAGGGACTGTTTTTTATTTTTCATTCATACTATGTTTGTGTACTGAAAAATGAAATATTCACATACAACCATCAAATACTGCATGAGTGCTGCCTACCACAAAGGAGTATTACCTCTTGGATTTTAAGCAAATCCAATTAATGCTATTGACAATAATCAGTTAAAGGCAGATACCACTTTCTCCATAAGTCTTCAATCATAAAATCACCTGACTGTATATACAGATGAATTTCTCTTACTCATAAGTAAAGTCAAATTCCTGCCATAGGACGAACTGTACTTGTTCACATCAAACAACTACCTACTTCTACATCCTGTATCAAACAGTAGCCATACACTGCATTCAAGAAAACATGAACTCTGGACTTACATAGAGGTAAAATAATGGCTGTTCTTTTGCACTTTTTACCCTAATAATAGCCATAATTTTTCTTTTTGACTGCTGCTAGGTGCTAAAATGTTGTTTTCATGGTTATCCATCATATTGTAAAATCTTACTCCTGCTTGGTAACAGTCAGTTCTGAGCTCACCATTTTGCAGGTGAATTTTGGCAGGTTATTTTTTCCCATCTTCGTCACTTGACAATTGTCTGAGATGTGTTTTATCTTTCATTTTTCACAAATCACTCAGTCTGGGATTACACTGCACCCAACTCCCGCCTTTAGTGCACTTGATATCCGTGTAGCTATCAGGAAACCTTCTGATATCACTGTTCATTCTTCTTACCTGACCATCTATTGAACACAAGCCTCGAGCTGTGACCTCTGTTTTGGGAACTGCTGCATTCTCTTCATCTGCTTATCTATTCTGGGGCTTCATCTTTCATTATGTCTCTGTGACCTCTTTGGACAGGGGCTTTATCAAAAACTTGGTGGAAATTCAAGGAAACCACATCAGCTGGAGCATGATCCTTATCCATGTATTTCCTACATCATCAAAGATTCCAAGATGTTTGTATACTTTCTCTTTGCAAACCTTCTGCTGATCTGTCCCATTCAGATCACAGGTTATCAAGCATCCACAAATATTATTTTGCATCGTAATTTGTGCTGAACTGCCTAAAACAAACAACAGGATTACAGGCTTGCAGTTCCCTGGATGATTTAAAAACTGGCTTCACATTATCTAACCTCTAAGTCTCTGACAACAAGGCAATTTGAAAGGCAAGTAGCTATGCATCGTTGTCAGTAATGTGGGCAATTCTTTTTCCTTAAATTCTTTTAGAAAGTTTATGTGAATAAAATCTAGTACTTGTAACTTTGTTTTATCCATTTATTTTGTTGCAGAACTATGAAATTGCTTCAATTTCACATATCCTTTCAGAAAAGCCAGGAAGAAGTGCTGCACCATGGGATTCTCTATAGTATTTTTTCCACGGCTAGCATCAATGCAAAGGATTTATTTAACTTCTCTGAAACAGGCCTCTCTAAATACTCATTCTACACCAAGATCATTGGCTCAAAGGAGTGGCAGACACATTGCTCCTGGTGCATCAAAAGTAAGACCTATCTTACTTTAATTCTATATAACATTTGCTCAAACACTCCTTCGCCTGTCTTACCATATTCTTACCTTTAAATATGTTTAATACATCATTTGGGTGTGAATTCAGTTTTTTAAAAGACACCTACTTCTTTCTAACAACTTCCTTTACTCTGTTGTCTGGCTCTGCTGTCTTTCTCTTGCTTTTTCTCAAGCCTTTCATGACAGGTGGTGGGCGCTGGCCTTGAATATCACATATGGTGTCCTTAAGTAGCTTCCATACCACCTGGTACAACTTCCTTCTCTTAGCTGACCTTTTTTAGGTTCTTTTCAGTAAGTATCTTTATTTTTGTGTAGTGTTCCTTCTTGAACTGCTGTGGATTGTTTTTTGTTTCCTGTTGCTTTTTTGGCATATTGAACCCCATGGTTGCTGTTGTGGTGTCCCTCTTGTGAACCAAACTCCACGTAGGATAACGTCAAGGGCCTCATTTCCTCTCACAGCTCCACTAACCACTGTCTTGGTTATTTTATTGACTGTGTCTAAAATCTGAAACTTTTCACACATCTTGATGAGACACTAAGGGAGAAAGTGAAGATCCAGTTATTGCTCTCCCTGCTGCTTCTCTGATCTTTCAGCAGTGAGCATTCCCAATTCCAGCTGGATACATGATTAAACAGACTCTAAGCTTGCTTTGCTTTTTTTGGTATGTACACTCAGTCCACACACACACTGATCTAAGGCATCCAGGCGATATCTCAAAATATTTTAATGCATAAATTAATTTTAGCAGTAATGTTTTGGGCCTCCTGTCACTTTATACAGAAAGCTATACTTGATGAAGCCCTCAATCTTTCTTAAATAGCAACATTTCTGATACAAATTCTGTACCATTCAATAACTTAGTTTTCAAACAAAAGCAAATATTTTGATCTTTTAGTGATCCTTTATTGTTTTAAATTTCAAATTCACTGTCTTCATTCATCTTGGCATTTTTGGGTGGTGTGCAATCAGACTCGGTCACCATTACTTAGGGGCATCATACAGCACTCCCAAAACGGGCTCAGTTGTGCTCCCCAAAAGCACTGAGAAGTATGTTGACTCAGTGAGGAAAACAGAGTAAAACCAGAAAGCTGAGCATACTCACATAAAGAATAAAGAGAAATTCAATGACAACCAGTAACTGGTTTGAAATTAGTTAGTAACTGATCAGAAACACTCAAGAATCTTAAGCAGCCACAAAGACTAATTGCTACTAAATAGAGCAATCTTCTTAAGTCTTTGGCTAAATCAGATTACATCTCTGTATTAGAACAGATAGCACCACTATGAATGGGAAGGGGAGATTTGTAACACTTATATTAAAAAACTGGAAACATTTTAAACACCTGATGTCACATTTCCATTTTGAATATTTGTTTTTTCTTTTAATTTTCAGGACACAAACACATGTTCAGAGTTTTCTTCAAAGCCTTTTTTTCCCCAGAGAGGGTTTTCAAGTATGAAGAATACAAAGCTCTCCCTCTGCTCAGAATAACACCAGAAATTATAAGAAAGGTTGCAATCTTAAAATCCTGTCCAGCATTTAAAATGATTTTTCCAAATATACTAGCTAAAATAGCACAAAATGTTTAGATGTTATTAAGGGTATAGGAACACAGACTTGAAAATGGGAAATACTGGAAAAACAGGTTATCTGCTGGAAAACAGATATGTAGTTTTCCCCTGTGACAAAACAGCATCTAGGAGCAAATCTAACTTAAAGTAAAATCTATAGCACAGAAGAGCTACATAAAAGACATAAAAGTACACAGACACTGACACAGCAAAATGAAGACAGTCAGCAACAACCCCCCAACTTATGTCAGTTATCACCTCAATATTCAGTTTACATCTCAATTCTATTTTTTGCAATATTTTGCAGTATTTCTTAACTTTTTACAAAGCATCTAATAAACATTTACATTTAACCCCATATATGAAAGAGCTGCCACAACTGCAATTTATTACACGGTTCTTCCAGTAAACCCTATTTCAAAACACTCCAGAAATGTAAAGTCTGAAAGAATGCAAAACTTCCACATGTTTTATTTTAAACTATTTTCTTCATCCATTTATCTTTGGATCTCAAACTAGATTTGAATTAAATTTACTTAAGCAGTTTCCAAGCAGCTTTGTAAAAACAGGGATGTTTTAGGACATAGATTAAGCCTTCTTTCATTAATCACATTCTAAATTAATTGTATATTGAAGCAGTAATTTCTTAATGAGCAAGTGCTCTATGTTGAACTAATCATACATATAAACATGCAGGCAGGTATGCTGGAAAAATGAGCAACACCACAGGGAAAATCCAGAACTGCTGTAATTTGGTAATTTGTCAGTTTGTAACAGACGTGAACCTGGTGCCACAATCTTCCTGGGGATGCAGGTTTGCTCCTGACTGCAGGTTGTGCTGCAGCAGGTCCTGCCCTGCTCAGAGCTGTGCAGTCACATTGCTCAAACTTTTTTTTTCCCATAGTGAAAATTCTAAACCAGCTTTTTTAATAGGAAAGCTAGGTTTCATTGGAACAGGCACTAGAACAGCTGATTTCTTTTTTGGGGGTGGAGAAAACTCAAAACAAAGAAAATTGAAACAAAACCATACATACATAACCTTATGTCCACCTTGCTCACTGCATCCTCATAAAGCAATCCTCTTTTCTTAGGCTTGTTCTCAGTTCAGCACACCAGGTACCTCCAGAGTTGCAGAACAGCCTGCACAGTGCTCTCTGGGTCTCTAGGGAACGTCCCTCTGAAGCCCGGGTTCCCATTGTTCTCAGCAGATTTCTGGTTTCTGCTGTACAGAGGGTTTATTCCTTGGCCATCATTCCTCTATACCTGTGTGTCGCTCACATTCTATAAATTTATTCCCTCTCAGTGTGTGTCTCCTCATCTCCTAAGGGCTCCATCCTGGTTTCTGTACAAAGCAGCTACAGATTTCCAAAGAATGAAATATGATACAAACATGTGACTTTTCATAATAATAAATTTTAAAAAACCCATAAAACCCAGCTGAAAGCATCCACTACAAAAATAAATGTTTGGAAAGTGACTGAAATAATTTTGTCACATGTTCTCAACAAGAGATCATGTAGTATGCATATTCTACTTTCCCAGCTGTTGAATCCATTGTACATCATCTTTACACTACTACATCACCTATTTCCGGCCACAGTAGAATGTTACCAGGATAATATGGATCAGTCTCTATCATTTCCAGATTTCTTGTGTTGCTTCCCAAAAGTAAAGCACTTAAAATGGCAACAGGAGCATAACAACTTGCCTATTAAGCTTAATAAAGTGTCAAGCTGTTCTTAGGTCCCATTTAAGTTGTTGAAAAATAAGAACTGCTCTGCATCTCACTGAAGAATAGGATCATCCCTTGAAAATAAGAGAGACATTGTTACTCTTTCTCAGTTATATGACATGATCTGTGAAATAACCTTGTTATGATAAGGGGCATGTGTTCATCTGTCTACACTTGACTTTGTATTTCATAAAAATTTTAAAATCTCATCTGCTTGCAGAATGCAGTTTTTTCCATCATACACTGTACCTCAAATAAAGATTAGTGTGATGCAAATGCATTTAATCTTTACCTGGTGCACTGCCTATCACCTCTATTAAGTTGGTTTAATTTTTCTTTCCAACAATATAGAACCTTAGGCATCAACAGCAGTCAATCACAGACTACCTATAATATGCTATGGATATGTATACTTCTTTCATCTTTGATGCACTTAGATGCTCATTATTAAATTAATCTCTCACTTTGTTTCATGAGCTGGCTGATGTATACTACTATTAATCCAGCTGGGATGCAAGTAAATTTCCTTGTTGGTGTAAAATGACATTCCTTTGGAGTAGGAATAAAAAGGTTCTCCCAAAGAGAGCTTATCTTACCACCAGCATCTAACTTTAACCATATATGATGACTTTTAGGCAGGATGTTCTCCCTGAATGAAATACCGAGCAGCAGGTAAGAAATATGTAAGAAGAGGAATAAATCCAGGACTAGGAGTCCCTCTCTAGGCTAAATGATATAATAGAATCACAGAATCCCCTGACTTAGAGGGCATCTGGATACAAGGACCTTCAAGTCCAACTCTTAAGTGACTGTCATATTTCACTTTTCCCCCAAAACAGCTACTACACCACAGAAAATTTTCTGACACTAGCTAGGGGAATATTATCTTTTTACATTCAGAGCCTGATGATATGCATCACACATAATTTTATTTAAACAAGCAAATGTAAAATAAAAGTTTCTTCATTTTACTTGTATAGGAAAAATAAGAGCCTTTTTGTAGGTTCCAGGCACAAGCACACTCCCAATACTGTAAATCAGCTACATAAAGTAAAGATGCTGGATTTAGATGCAAGGCATATAGGCCCAAGAATAATTTTTCAATTTCCTTAAGCAGTAACAGTTTCCCTAATTTTAATTAATTAAAAAACACAAGGCTGGTGGAAAAAAAAATCTCATTGCAAATGCAAATGTTCTACTGGAGCCAGAGACTATAACTTCATTTGGCCTTTTCTTTTTCACCTTGAGAACACACAGATTTTTACAGCTGACTAGACAATCCACGCTAATTAAGCAGGTAACATAAATTTAAAGAGACCTGTGTGCTTCTGTAGGAAATATATCTATTACATGACTGCTGCTGTTCCTATCTGTACAAACTATCCAACTGATTTTACACTATACTACTATTACTCTCATGGTTGTATTACATGCTATTCATGAAGAACAAATTATTGCATTTGTATCAACCTGAGTATCTTCTGTGGAGTACGGGTCACCAAAACTGCCTCCTTGAAATATAATGTTCATGTTTTATAAAGACTCCTGGATGGCTGTTTACTATATGAAATACAGCTTTCCTAAAATCAAAACCAAACCAAACCACATTACCAAAACTAATGCACTGTTCTGCAGAAGTCCTAAAAATTAAGGTGTTTATGGTCAGCTCAGCTCTGTTTTGATTTCTTCCAAAGGATATGCAAAATAAATTATGAGAAAACGGGACATTTCTTATACTCCAGTGAAAAGCAAAAAAAAACCAGGACAGATCTGATCCAAATCCACGTATTTAAACCCAAAATAAAGTCCAAGAAGTATGTAGTAAGGTTACAAGCTACCTGCACATCTTATTAGCAAATTCAAAATTCTAAAGGTTTCACTGGAATGCTGGAAGAATCACAAGGAATGGCTGTTCAGTTCCACCCCTGATTCCTTCATAAAAGTAATCTTTCACCAAGTGGGACAAAAGGCCACACAGTACAGGTTTCTATCTTCTCAAAAAGCTGTCATTTTGACTTTGGTAACTTGCTTCTTTGTTCACATGACTTTTTTCATTCTGGAATACTAAGGAGTGCACAAAAATCTTGCAGCAGGTGAAATAATCCACAAATCTCATGAATTTAGGTTCTCTAAAGACAAGGGCCAGAGCACTGACCTCTGTGAAAGCAGGACTGGGAATATGGGTCCTCTGGATGGAGATAGCAGATGCCTCGTTCTGTGGTGTTGGTTACTTCTCTGGCTGGGCAGCATTAGGGAGACTGCTGCAGCTGGTATTTTATTACTTACCCTACCCCCACAAGGGGATACATGCTAATCAGGACATCACACAAGATTCACTTCTGCCATTATCTTGCACTGTAGCAGGTAGAGAGAACTTCCACCATACTAACAAGTACGGTGACACAAAAAAAGTTGGAAGATCACCCAAGAATAGGTTGCAAATAGCTCAAAATAATTCAGGGCTTTCCATTTACTTGGCTTTTAACATAAGCATTTCACTGCAAGCAACTTTAAGTGTACAAAAATTACTGCCATTAAAAGAAAAGGTTTTAAAAAGGGAAGTATAAAAACCTTGTGAATACATTTGAACTAACAGATATATAATCACAATGGATGTTTATACAGCTTGTAACATAACTGCTAGAGGCACTCCAATTTAATAGAATTTATATATTACTATAAGAATGTATTTAATAGAACAAAAATGCCAGAGTTAGAGTGAAAAGGAAAAGCATTGTAGGTCACTAGAGAACATACTCAAATAATTTCATCACTGTGCTTTTATTTAGATATTTTTCTGCATATGTACAAGTTCTTCTGCCAGAAGAACGTAACACTATTTTTAAAGTTTTTGCTGAAGTTCTCTATGGAAGTACATATGGTTTTATACTAAAAAAATGTGAAGATCATTTTGAAATGCTAACATTTCTGATTATTAGTGAATGTTGTATACCATTATGATTTCTAGATATATGTCAAACAAAATACTGCAATAGATTTTTTTCCCTGAGATTACTGAATTATACATTTAAATTTCATGCAATCAGTAAACTAATTTACAACTTGAAATTTGAAACACACACACATATGTAACATATAAAGTGAGGAAACACTGCATATTGTATTTGATATAATTTCATTTTTCTTTGATATATTCTTCTTCCCTTTCAGAGGAAAAAAAAGAATCTCCATCCAAAGTTGTATAACATTTAGCTCTAAAGGCTCGTTTCACCAATAGCATATTTAAGATTATGGTGCCAATGTTTAGTTGAGCAGCATTTCAGAACTGCCTATGAGTACTTACTTTGCCACGCACCTGTATACCCTAAAATAATCATGGGCTATGGTAGTAAAAGAATCACTGATAAGCAAAGAAAAATTAAAAAAACGGCGTATCAAAAAATATGGAGGGGGAGAAGAGCCCAAAATAAAGCCCCAAAAGCCCAAGTGAGAGTTAGTAATGGAGTGTATTTGGTTTGTGTGGCCAGGTTTTGGTTGTTGGGGGCTACAGGGGCGGCTTCTGTGAGCAGCTGCCAGAAGCTTCCTCCATGTCCAGCAGAACCAATGCCAGACAGCTCCAGGATGGATGTGCTGGGCCAGTCAGAAATGGTGCTAACACCTATGGGGTAACACAGTTAAGAAGGGAAGAGTTATTGCAGAGTTGTGTAATTGCAGCCAGAGAAGAGTGGGATGAGAACATGAGAGAGGAACAGCTCTGCAGACACCAAGGCCAGTGCAGAAGGAGGGGCAGGAGGAGCTCCAGGCTCTGGAGCTGAGATTCCCCTGCAGCCCGTGGTGCAGCCCATGGTGAGGCAGCTGTGCCCCTGCAGCCCATGGGGATCCACAGGGATGCAGAGCTCACCTGCAGCTCATGGAGGTGCCCACACTGGAGCAGGTGGATGCCTGAGAGGAGGCTGTGACCCTGTGGAAGGCCTGTGTTGGAGCAGGGCCCCGGCAGGGACCTGCAGACCTGTGGAGGGAGGAGCTCACCCTGGAGCAGGTTTGCAAGTGGGACTTGTGACCCCATGGCGGATCCAGGCTGGAGCAGCCTGTCCTTGAAGGACTGCACCCTGTACTAGAGAACTGTCACCTGTGGATGGACTCACTGGAGAAGTTACTGGAGAATTACCTTCTGTGGGGGGAACCCCAATGGTGGAGCAGGGGAAAGACTCCTCTCCCTCAGTAGCAAGAGAAACAAGATGTGATGAACTGACCATAACCCCGATTCCCCATGTCCCTGTCCTGCTATGGGGTTAAGGTAGAGTTGAGAAGGAGGGAGAGGTGGGGGGAACAGTAGCAAGAGAAACAAGATGTGATGAACTGACCATAACCCCGATTCCCCATGTCCCTGTCCTGCTATGGGGTTAAGGTAGAGTTGAGAAGGAGGGAGAGGTGGGGGGAAGGTGGTTTAAGGCCTGTTTTTACTTCCCATTATCATGCTCTTGTTTTTTTTAATAATAAACTCAAAAATATCCTCACATTTTGAGGATGTTTTGCCTGTGACAGTATTTGATGCATGATCTCTCCTGGTACTTATCTCAAACTATGAACTCTTTGTTGCATTTTCTCTCCCCTGTCCAGGTGCAGAGGGGAGTGAGAGAGAGAGACTTTGGTGAGTGTCTGGGGAATCCAGCAGGGGTCAACCCACTACATGGAGGTAAACACACAATTTTCATTATCAAGTGCTACAAAGGAGCAGGATACCAAGAAAACCTGGCATTTTTTCTCAGCAGGAGAAAAGTTGGCAAAAAAAAGACAAAATTAAATATATATCCTGAGATGGAAGTGGAAGAGCTCTATCACCGGTTTATTACTTTACGTCTTTCCACTTATCCTAAGGCTATGTATTTTTATTTCTTAAGCAATTGTAACAAATTAGTCTTTCTCTCCTCTACAGTGTTCACCTATATACTAAATAAAGTACTGAACAAAGAATCAATCACTTCTTTTCTCTGGCAGAAGAACAAGAAGGATAGACATTATGTTTTTTTCAGTAAAAATGCCACAGTTCAGCTAAGGTATTTAACTGCCGTGTAAAAGCTATCATAATATTCACTCCCCTTTCTGGGCTCACATAAAAAGAGACAGGCTCCTCCAAACAGAAAGTTTGATCCTAGACAGACATTATTATCATCACTTACTGTAATATCACTAGGTGCCTCATTCTTCTAATTATTCAAGCAGTTTAGTAGAGCATTCTCATATGCTTCAGTGAAAGTGGCGGAAAAAAAAAACCAGATCCATGCACAAATGCACCCGTTCAGGGTATGAAGTGTTACAGACCTGCAGAGCAGCCCTGGAGCCTGCAGCAGTTGCTGTCTCTCTGTGCTGATCTATCAGCACTGGCTCAATATCAACTACATTACTATATGCATATTCTTGCTCATGTCTTTCTATGTTTGGGCTTCCACAGCAGAATCTTTACTATTTTATATAGCTTGTGATATGACAAGTGCCTAGATCTGAGCATTCAATAGAGTCGGATTCACTGAGGAATGACTCTTAATAAAGGTGCACATTTAATTCTCCTACCTTGTCTAAAAGTTAATGGAGAACTGATCTAAATTTGCCAGTTACAAACTAAGTTTTTAGTAGACTGAATGAAGGCTGGAAAAGAATATGTGCCATACTTGAAAACTAAGAACTCCTTAAGATGTCTTCACTGTACTTGCTGCTTCCTCTGGAAAGCTAGCTGAGTAACTAGATATATGGTTCTTGCATTCATTAATAGCCACTTTTCATAAAGTTTTACAGAAAATTGGATTTTTATCAATTGACTGTTGTATGCCTTTGTCATTTTTGGAAATTTAGCTTACATGCTGTTTCATAATGGGAATAACAAAGTATTCTATATGTGAGAAGCCATGCAGTAGACAGTATTAGCTTTTAAATCCTCATCTTCAGACAGACAGTGACCAAAAAATTGAATAAAGCTCTTTAGTTGTCCAGACTGACAAAAGATGTGTCCATTTTTAAATACTCAAGAAATTGCTGATATACTACTCAAATAGAGTGCATACCTAAATGTAAAAAGATTGGAATGTTTGTGAATATACTGCAAACTTAAGCCATCCAGATAAGTACTTAAGTTGAATTTAAGACAGAAGCATGAAAGGAATTAAGCTCATTGTGAGTTAAAGATGCATCTTTTTTATTAAATGTATGTTAGGCTCTCCTTAAGGTGTGGCAACCATTACAGTTCCATTATATTTCACATTTTTGCATCTAACTAACCTATTATTCAAGCTACTAAAACAAATGTTTTATGTAATATTATATCTGGCATCATGATAGTGCAATGGCTATTTGTCAGTGAAAAGAAAATTAACAACATAAATTCAATTTTGTGGTTAGCTGTGCAAGGATGCTGATATCCAGTTCAGTGTTACACTCACATGGTGGTCTAGTTCCAAAACCACCACAACCACAACATCCACTAAAAGTAGTGGATTAAAAAATTTGAATGGCAGAATTTGTTTCTAGCAGTCAGGACTTAAGGTCACATGGCATGATTAATCCTGTTCTACACACCTGCATGTTGGGACTTCTCAGAAAATTAGTTTACGTTGCATTCTCTCAATGTTCCTAACATTTATGAATTCAGCTTTTAAATATTCTTTTCTTAAAAAGCAACTTAAGAAACCTTTCACTCATGTTCATTTAATTAGATTGATAAAAAACTGGTATCATCAACCCAACAAAGCAAAAATAGTTGCATAAAACTGCTTCTGCGTTCTCACCTACTCTCTCCACAACAAGATGCAGACAGTTAAGTTGGGTGAGATATAAGTAAGTCCTTTCCAAATATCATCCATGCAGAAACAAAGAGTTTTGAGAAAGTAACATCACCCAGTTCTTATGAAATAGTACCGAAGCAGACAGAACTTCACACAAAATTTCATCTGTCATTAGACCTGCTACACAAAGACCAGAGGTTCAAGGCTATTGTTTGAAGTATCTGCATCAGGAAAAGAAGAGTCAGATGCTGGCAGTGTCCCACAGGTCAGGGAAGGCCTGCTCCCCATGTTCCCCACTACAGTACCCCAAGAGAGCTGAGCACTCAGCTAACTGCAAACCAGCAGACCCAGCCATATCAGTACAGCTGTGCTGGTTATATCAGCCCAGAGGATGAGCACAGTCAGATTTCAGGAGAGGAGCCTGTGAGATTCAGCATTATCAGCTGGATAGAGCCAGAGGTGCAGCTGTGGGAAGGGGTTTGCTTTCTGCCAGGAGAGATTGCCTATTGGCCCTAATGCCTTCTCCACACCTGCCCACGGCCGAGGCAGCTGGCAAATGGAACTGCTGGTACAGAGATGCAGCAGCTTTGTTGAATCATAAACTGCTCAAAGCAACTGGGGATCCTTGGAATGCACTTCAGATTGCCTGTATTGTATTTTGGCGAGATTAAGGCAATAGGTTTGTGTACACTGCTATTTCTGTCTTTTGCTATAGCAATATCCATTTTTTTCAGCGCTACAAAGATCACTGGAAAGAAGGTGAGGCTGATGCATGGCATGGGCAACACACAGCCTGTAATACTGAACAATCCTGAGCCTACAGTGAAGGCAGGAGCTTCCTTCCTCTCCAACAGTCTGCAGTACAGAAGTCTCTGATGGAGTATGCTGACAGTGATCTGAACTCTACTTATGAGCCAATTTCTGCTTGCAGGGATACATTGGAAGGAAAAAAGAATAAAACAAACAAAATTATTTAGCAAAACTACTGTGAATGGGAGATTGATGAAAGATGACTTTCAAAGCTTCCTTGTTACAGGTTACAGTTGTACTGAGGGTTGTTCAGTACTTTCAAACTGCTACCTGTAAACTGTGCAGAAGGCAGTAATCAAAGGCAAAGGATATGAGATCAAGAAATTTCCCCAGTGGAGACTGAATGGAGACAGCCTACTAGAACCTATATCAATGTATGGCTGTTAAGCCTACAAATTGCCATAAACTACAACTACTGCTATAAAAAAAAGAATAACAATAAAATGAAATCATGAGGTAGGCCTGATTCTGACTTTCAACATGAGACAGCAGCATTTTCTGTATGTCATACAAAATACTTACAGAAAGCTGTTTAACAAAGAAAAAGACATGGTTAATACTATACACATTTTTTTTTACTCTCTTAGTTTTCCTTATCCACTCAGCCACATTAAGTCCCTTCATGCTAGAAACAAACTTTCTACTCTGTTTTTACAGTGTCCAGAGTATTTAAACAGCAGGGTGATATGAATGCACAGTTCCTATTCTTACAAAAGGCTTCCCTCTTCCCCTGCTCTCTATTTTATTTTCAATTTGAAAATACTGCATTGAAACATGTCTTGTTAGAAAGAGAACATACCTCACAGCAAGAGGATGAGCCAGGGTCACCTTCTCCCACCTAATAAACAAGTGTGTTGTCTGTCAGTGGATATTTGGGTCTTAACATGAAGAATAGCAACACTTTGCTGTGGTTCAATACCAACAGGGTTCATAGGCAATAGCAGCAATAGCAGAGCACTGGTGGTTAGAATTTTGCATGCAACCAACTATACAACTAATAACCAAAATGAAAATATGTTATCAGAAATATCCCAAGATCTACAGATCAATTATATTTCCTGCTTTAACATGTGATGGACTAAGATTCAGAACTATGAAGCACTTGCAGACAGAGACCCAGCTGTCTTCTGCCTTTCTCCTTCATCTAGCTCCCAACTGACTTTCCCCTGCTGCTCCATGAAGCTTCAGCTACAAAAGCTCAGGTCTTGATTACGTTTTTGTTATGAAACAAAGAGGTGAAAGTAGTCAAGCAGTGTCAGATTTCCAAAGGGTTGGGTGTCTGCTCAAGTGAGGCAGCAAATATAACACTGTCGGCTTTTTTGCTGTGATCTAAAGTGGTTGTTGGTGCTTTTCTCTATTTCTTTTCCTTTCCCTTCGGTGCCTTACTGTCACTATGACAACAGAAGCCTGTAACACAGCTGCAAGGGAGGAGAATGGGGGAGCGTGCTCCAGCTGAAAGGGGTGAAATGACTCAGCCGGTAGGGAGCAAGAAGGGGAAAATTATGTTCAGTAGGGAAAGAGGAGAAAACACAAAGCCACAGTGCCTCTTCTTTCTCTGAGACTCCTCTATTATAGGACAGGGTGCTCAACAAAAATGTTTGTCATCATTGTAATTTAAAATAAAACAAAAAGCAAGAAAAAGAAAAGTCAGAGATAAAGGCCCTAATTTCCTCTCCTCTTACTATGCATACTGTCACCTGACTACAAAACCTACTTTAATCAAATTACTTTCAGACTTATGAACATGTAACGATAAGAGATTCAGTTTGAGACACCAATTTTAGCACAAAGAAGTAAGAAAAGCTGAAGGCCAAAGGACTACCACCGAAAGTGAAGGAAATTACCAGAGTCAACCAGTCTCGGTAAACATGCACTTGTTGGTGAATTCTTACTCTGCTTAGGCATGCATCTCTCCTCTGGGATACAGCCCTCCCTTTACTTTGTTAAAATGGGAAGGCATAAACTAGGTGTATTGGGTCTGCATGGCCAGGGTTTTGGTGGTGGGAGTGGGCTACAGGAGTGGCTTCCATGAGAAGCTGCCAGAAGCTTCCTCAGTGTCCAGCAGAGACAATATCTGGTGGCTTCAAAGATGGATGTGGAGCCATTATGATGGTCAATTAGAAATGGTGGTAATGCCTCTGTGACAACATAGTTAGGAAGAAATTAAAACAAAAAAGTTATTGCACGGGTATAATTGGGCCAGAGAAGAGCGGGATGAGAACATGTGAGCAGAACAGCTCTGCAGACACCAAGGTCAGTGCAGAAGGAGGGGGAGAGATGGTTCAAGCACCAAATCTGGGATTCCCCTGCAGCCCATAGAGAGGACCATGGTGAAGCAGCTGTGCCGCTGCAGCCCATGGAGATCCACCTGCAGCCTGTAGAGAAGCACCCACCAGAGCAGCTGGATTCTTGAGAGGAGGTTGTGAGCCCATGGGAGGCCTATGGAGAGAGAAGTCCTGCTCCCAGGCTGGAGCAGCCTGTCCTTGAAGGATTGCACCCCATGGAAGAGGGACCCACACTGCAGTAGTTTGAGGGGAGCTGTTGCCCATGGGATGGACTCACGTTGCACCAGTTCACAGAGGGCTGTTGCTTGTGAGATGGACTCACATAGCAGAAGTTTGTGAACTTCGTATCTCTAATTCAAACCCATTCTGCCCATGATAGTATGTGGTGAGTGATCTCTCCCAGTCCTTATCTCAACCAATGAATCCTTTGTTATATTTTCCTTCCCCTGTTCAGCCACAGAGGGGAGTGAGTGAGTGGCTTTGGTGGGTGTCTGGCATCCAGCTAGCATCAACCCACTACACTAGGATTAGAGGTATGTTGCTTTCTGCACTACAGCAACATATAGTAATGAAAGCTTATTTCAAAAATAAATTTTTGTTATTGAAATGCTTGAGGCTTTCTTAGAAGCATGCAGGAACTATTACAGCATCTAAACACATACTTTATTTACAGTTATAAAAATAGAAATCAAGGATCTTTAAGAAACCATTAATATGCAGCCATGGCAAAAGTAAAGCATTACCAGTGTATCACATTATGATGTGATGTATTCTTTTTTCCTTAATACATTTTCAGCATTTACACCCTTTCCTAGCACCACACACAAACTTGAGCTAAATATCTGGGGCAGAATTCCTTGCCATTTGGCCTTCAAAGTCATCTAAGTCATCTTCCAGAGGGTTTTTTTTTTTTTTTTTTTTG
>VZTR01005010.1:303845-334723 GCA_013400775.1 Chaetops frenatus
GGGGAGGCAGCTTGTTTGTTTTGTTGCATCATTTGTTTGTTTTGATGAGGTCTACCAACATCTTAATGCCAGAAATTATAACAAGAAATACTGAAGATTTCAGTGACATTAAAAACTCATAATTTGTACCAAGCGTTCCGCAAGAGTCCCATATGCTTGTGACTATACTGGCATTTAGAAGATGTAAATAGTTACAGACAGTGGTAGTTAGAAATGACTGGTTTCTACATAGTATATAAACCAAAATTAGTGATTCATCCTTACAAATTCAGTTGATAGCCCAGTCCTGTCTTTAAAACAGTGGACAGCAGTGAATTCCTTGGTAAATTCCACACTTGTCTTTAGGATGTTCAGACTTATTTGCTACGAAATCAAGAGAAGTGATTATGCCATTCTAGCTGGCTGCTAGACGGGCCACAGAATTCACCCTAGCACTGCTCCAGGACACTGGTAGCCTGGAGATGTTTTCCTAAGTGACTGCCCAAGCTACACCTTAAATGTTTATAATTTGTAAAACATTCAGTACACTGGAAGTATTTCCAAGAAGATGCCATCATACTAGTCACCTTTTGTAATGCAAGTACATTAGCAAGCATCTTCTTTCAAGCATACACTTAATTCCTTAAAATTAAGTATGATAAACACATAACTAGAATTCTTGACAACTCTTAAATCAGGTGTCACTTTAAAAAGGAAATCTCCTGTTCAGATAGAAAAGTAATAAAAAAAATTTTCCAAAGCAGTATTAGAGAAGTTGATTTAGGTCTTTCTTAACTTTTAATATAATTCCAGTGTGCAATCAATCCATAACAATGTCAGTGTACATACAAACATTATTGGATCTAGACTATTGTTTTTTCAAAAAATTAAGCCAGATTTAACAAACTATCAAATGCTTTATCTGAACTCTGAAAATAAAAATTATTATTTACTCGTATGCAATTTCAGAAAGAAAACTGTGGTGATTTTATCTATTAAGGAATGTCATTGCATCTATCAACAAATACAAGGTCTGCCAAGAGGATATTGAAGGAAAAGACATCTGAAGTACAGAATTCTTCAGCTATAGCTGTCCTACATCTCCATTTGTTTGTGGCATCTTTCACTGTAACTGATTCCAAAATGTCAAGTGCACTTAAGCTTAAGAAGAAACACGCAGTAGAGAAGAAAGTTCCTAACCTCACAGACAAGTTATTAAGACATAACATATAAGACAATAATCTTCCAAGTTATTGATTAATCATTAAACACCACAACATTTTGTAAAAGCGTATAGTAATCACCTCAAGAGAGGTGTCATTGTTGCTACGGATTACTTTCTGATGATGGCATCCACATGAGAATTCCTGAAGCTGTTGATGGCTCAGAAAAATCTGCCATTCCCAAACTGGGAGCAATACATTAGTTTCTGCAAGGACAAAGCTAAACTATAGAATGTTATCACCTATAATCTTCTCATGCAAAAATATATTGTTTTAATACTAAACAATGACATCCACACTGGCAGAGAATTAAAACCAGAACACCCAAAATTAACTAGGGGAATTCATCAATAAAAATTAAAAACAAAACAAAACAAAAACCTTAGCCTAACTATTAGAAATACAAAAGAGCCCAAACTACCATATGATCATTGCTCCTTCCTTGCTGAATTATTGAAACCAACTTGATAAAGTAATAACTCTTTCATAAGTAAGTGTTCAACCTGCAAGTCCATGCTACCCATACTAGAAAAGCCAACACCCATGCTAACAAATCTAACAAAAGAAGGAAAGAGAAGCAAACCTCAAAGTAAGAGTTATAGAAGAAACTGAAAGCAGAATATGAAATTATTTTTTTCCAGCAAGTTGTAAAAAAATCTACACATCTGTATATCAATCCCATTCACTTATTTATGCTATGATTTGAAATAAGATTTGGTGCATCTGTGTAGCAAAACACTGGCTATTACACCAAGATCTGTAACTGTAGCATATTTCATTATTAAAGCATACTTAATGAAGTAATAAATTAGATACGATTTTTGTTCATAAGAATCCTTTAATAGGCTTGTTAGTCTATTTAAAAAATGAACTGGAAAGAATTTTATTATTTTTAGTTTGTAAATGCAGAATCCTTACCGTGAAACTGCTACAATTCACTCAATTAGTCTTGTTATAAGCCTTGGATATTCTCACAGAAGTTGCCACAAGACTCTGGACAGTCAATGCAGGAGCAGCTGACAGAAGGCACTATAAGACAACCTGATTTGCAGGAGGTTTTCTCATAGCTTTTTCTCTCAGAAGTAAGATTCAGAAAAGCAATTGTAGGTGTTCTTAAACACCTTTGTTTTCAAAAGAAGTTGCGTTTATTCAGTGTTGAGCTCTTTCCTGAACTCTTTTATTTAAACTAAGTAACACTAAGTACCGCTAAACATTTTGATTTACCGTTAAGAAGCCCTACACAAACAACATATATTGTAATATCTCTGAGATAACTGTATACATGAATGAACTGATGTGGAATTAAAGCAGAAGAATTTTTTAATGAGCTATTTCTTGTAACTTTTGTCTACTGTCACACCCTCTGATTAATTTGAAAACATATCTAAAACACTGATACAAGATTAGTTTCTTCAAGTGTAAAGAAACAAATACTACATGCAGTAGTGGAGTTTACAGTCTTAAAAAGATGCTGTGAAAAAGGGTGATACCTAAAAGAGCTACAAATGTGACTTGAAGATTGAAGTATCTTAAAGCAATGCACAAGTGAACCTGTTTAATCACTGTTTAATCAAAAAGATTGATAGTGACTTGATTACTGTGCTTCTTTGTGGGAAGAAAAACACTGCTTAATGGATGCCCCTCATTTTAATGGAGGAAAAAAAAGCAATTTTCAATTTTTATTTTTTTTATTAAATAGAGTGAGACCAATTCACTGTTAGCACTAGAAAGTAGTGGAGCCTCTGTGACATCTTTGAAATGTGAATAGTTTTTTTTAGTTTGGTTTGGTTTCTTCTAAATGCAAAGTGCTGAGCTCAACATGGGTTAAGACCTCTCTAACAGGTACAGAAAATTAAATTACACGGTCTAATGATTCCTCTGGTTCGAAGCTACAAAAATATTCATAATGTTGGCATTTCACAACTGGTCCTACCTACCAGCAAAAAAGTCTGCTGCTGATCTTAGCTTCTTAAAACATATTGTTCCCTTAGTATGCTGAGTATATCAGCTGTGTGATGTATCACATTCCCAACCACTTGCCAATAATGTAAGTAGTCACCATATGATTCATAATAGCATCTCCTTAAAAACAAACATAAACTTAAACACCATTAAGTCTTCCTGAAATGGCTGCCTTTAGGTGAATTAAGACACTAGAGACAGGTAAGAGACTACCTGAATTTTCTTCCTCCCTTTTGTTCAGAAGCTATTCTGCACATCATTAATTTCATCCTGACAACATCAACAATAATGAAACTAGCAGGTTAAACAACAATAATAATGGTAAGACCCAAACATATTTTACAGCTGACAAGAAATAGAATACTATTTTATAATTGTAATTAACTTCAACTTTTAAACCACTTCTGAGAAACAGTTGATGTCAAAATACATATTTTAGTGACTGAATATTTCAGTCTTCCACAGACTAATTTAACACAATAAAATGTCAGCCATGGTACATCTATTCCTCTTGATGATCTTGTTATAGTAATTCAGATAGACTCATACTGGTTTTCTTAATTTACTGAGAGGACACAGCAAATCACAGTGATGTAAAACTAAAAAATTTAAATCCTAAAACAGAGTCATATTCTTTTCATGAGACAAGTTTGATAAACAATGAAATTAATTTTTGAGTCAGATTTCTTTTTGTTGAATTCCCACATCATTAATTCCCCTTAGTTCTGGGCTAAAAGGCTAGAAAAGAATAGCATGGGAACCTTTTCTTAACCAGTACATAAACAACATGCTCAAATTTTTAAGAAACACACTGGAAGAGTACTTGTTGCCATACAAAATATATCATATAGATAGTAACAGGATTAAAACAATGCATACACCAGATCTCAACCTTATGGAGCTGGTCCTTTGGGAATACCTGGGACAATTCTAAGCATAACAGATTTATCTTATATATATAAAATATTCATACATACAGTCATGCACGTGCCCTCTTTTTCCTTCAGTGTCAAAGTTTCTCATTAGAGCTTTCCTTTATCCCTTCAAAAAAGATCTAAATAAGGGATTTACAGCTAAATCTAGGTGAGCAAACTAAGTAATCCACAGTGTGATTGCTTAAGATGTTCCTTCTTTATTTTATGAGCATCACAGACTTCACCCTGCAATAGATTTTACGTGTATGTTTAAATGACATACACGAGTAAAGTTAACCATGTCCCCTCACCCTTGCAAGACTAGCACAAATCTCCAATTCTGCAATCCTTATTTAGACAAAACAAATAAGGGTCTAAACTGCAGCAAGAAAGATCTAGTACTAAAGGGTAGTGAAACACTAGAGTAAATGAAAAAGGGAAAGCAAAAAAAATCTCCCTATAAGGAGGTTTTAAAAAAATAATTAGACAAATACCTGGTAAGAATAACATCTGTAGTCAAACCTACCTTGCAAAAGGACCCACAGATTAAAAACCTGCACTTCAAATTTATTTTTTCTTGATTGCATGACAAAGTGCTAAGTCAAATAACAAACCAACCCAAAAGTATGTCTCCCAAAATTCCAGATCCTTTGTTAACTATTGAAAAAGTGCTAAAACCCAAAACTTACTCTTCCTGAACAGTGAAACTGGGATCAGCTAACAGAGTTCTCCATCCAACAGTCAATACGGTCACCAATCAACATCAAAAGTCTACTTATTGTTTGTCATGGTTGAGTACATTTGTTTTGAAATTCTAAAGGAAAATATAAAATCTAAAAAAATGAGAAGATAAAGGTATTGTTCAATATTTTATCCACTGTAAAACCAGGCAGGTATTTATATGACTCTAAAAAGAGACAACATAACTCAGTCCTAAATTCTGTTCTGCTTAACTGCTTTGCAGTGTATCAACATCTAATATGCACCACACATAATCTGATTTATTCATAGATTTTAAACAGCAGCTGAGTAAATTTGCCACAAAAGTTCCACACTAATGCCTTAATAAGGATATATCTCGGTTGCAGCAGTGTTCAGTATGTATGCCAGTGTTTTATTTAAAAGCAACTTCAGTCCCTGTATAAAATGGAATTTACCTATGAAGTATTATGAGACTTAATTTAGCCTTATCAGCAAAACACAGAAGAGGAAGAAGCACTCCTCTAATATCTAGAAGAATAGTACATGAAATAATACACAGAAATTATATGGCATGGAAGGAGAGAAAAGCTGCATCAAGATCAGAATAAGCAGTTTGAATCTGACATGCGGGTAAAGAGAAATCCAGTGAACAGTCCAAAGACAGTTCTGCAACTAAACAAAGTTAAGGGTAGACTAGAAACACCTTCTGGATTCCAAACATGAATCCCATCTAACTGAGAAGAGCACAACCTAGAAGCTCTAAATTAGAATATCTTTCCATTCATAATCCAAAAACTATCAAGACCTACTCTTATGTTACTCTGATAAAGTTACTTCGTTGTCAGTCCAAAACGGTCTTTAAACCAAGGAAGAACATTCTTGATGTGCCCTCAGTCATGCTGTATTTTGCTTCAGTCCCTTGAGCTACTTTGGTAGCTTTACTTGTATTCAGATTCTGACTGGAGCTCAGAACAGACTGCAGACCCCATTTCCAAGCTCAAAATTCATCCCTGTGGGTACTGGTTGCAAAGGCAAGCAGAATTTGCCTTTCTGCATCTGTAAGTTATATCTCAGGTTTTTCTTGCATTGAAGGCAATCTCTAGGCTAAAACTGATACTGCAGTTTAACAACTGCTGCCTATCAGGTTATTTTACTTCAGCTGCCTTACCTGGGTATCTTCTTTGCTATAGAATGTCCCTAGCGGCCAATGACAGTGACACACAATTTTGGACAAACATACATCCACAGGAACACAGCAATTGAAAAAACTAAATTCATTTGTCTTGTCTAAGTTTAGGACTTCATTCTAAAGACAGACCAAATCAATGGAATTCTGGCAATGTCATTCAGAAAACCATGTATTTAACTGAGGTCAACTTAGAACCCACTTCACAGATTCTGTGCTTCTTCTCTTGTATCTTTTGACAACATCAAACATTGTTTCTGAAGTTATATGGTCACAGATTCTTACCAGAAAGCCTCTCCCCTCTACCAATTCCAATGACGAATATCTGTTCTGAGAGAGGCAAATTTGAAAGGTTGTTAAGCCTTTAACCAATTCCTCAGAACATCAAGAGCAGGCTTAGTAAACCAGTTTTATCTAACATTTATCCTTAAAAAGAATATGACTGTTAGCAGGCATAATAAGAATATAAATGTCACTTAAGTGGGAGGAGCTAAAGACCTTGTCCTCAGTTAGGTTCTACGTAACTTCAGTAAGATCTGTGGCACTGCACAACTATCACCAAACACTGAATCTAGTCCAGAAACCTGAAATGATGGAAATGAACCCATAGGGATGTACATCCTCATTTTGCTTATGTTGCAAAACAGTGACACCCACTGGCAGCAACGGTTTAAATACTTAATTGTTGCAGTCAATCTACTTGATAAGAGCTGCTTAGAAGTTTTCCTTCTTTGAAAAGTTCATTACAGTAACAACCATACAAACTTACCTGTTGAGTCAGCACTACTGCCAGAGTTTTCAGAAACTGCATTACTAAGTGCATCTGGAGTAACTGCAACATAACCCTCCGGAGGAAGATCCACTGTGTAAATTCTTCTTGGAGAAATAACTGTACCATCATCATTACCTACAAACAGAAAATCCAAAGTATCTGGCTCAATACTGGTCTCACTACAGATTTTCTCAAATGTTTTCCCATCTACAGCCATAAGTGATCTCAAAAATCCTTACAGAGGGTCAAGGTGTGGGACACTGAAATTATCCTATGATCAACAGAACTGCACTAAATTTCGTAGCATCTACAAATACACAAATACTCTATGGGTTAGTTCTTTACACCAGAAGCATTTTTTTCCATTGTATCAGATAAATCTCCCCTAGCTTCAGAAGAAGCTTCCACTTACAGTGATATTTTAAGAGCGACTCTAAACATTTTTGCCCATTCAGCATGAGCAGACACTATTTCCTTAAGAACTGCTTCAGAAAAGATGGAGGGATGGATGGATGGATGCATGGATGGATGCCTGCAAGCTTATAAAGAAGTGACAGAAGTAACAGAAAAAGAATCACAAAACTGTGGTTTGCCCATTTGCACACTTTAATCACTGCCTATGCTTCTCTGAAGGGTGCAAAGATAAAGGCAGTTTGAAAGTCACACTTGACTAAGCCTCAGCAGTGCCTGTCCCAGAGGACTCATCTCCTCATCCTGCTCTACTTATTTCTGGGGCAGGAGGGGAAGTGCCAAGGGCCAGCTTTCCAACTATTTAATTGCATGGAAAACTATTTGTGGTGATGGCAGCAGTCTTTTTTCTTTCCCCTTTGAAAGGTATTTAAAAGTACATGCAAGAGCAGCAGTAGAAACTCCTAATTTGTTCACCAGACAAGAAGTGACAGAGACACATCTCTGCTCCATTCACAGGAAACCAGACCGCATTTCTGTGCGGAGTAGTGACAACAACAGAGATCAACCACAGTGAGAAAAAAGCCTTTCCAGAAGGCTAGGATGTCAGGGTGTCTCCAGATGTTGCAATGTAGTTTTAGATGGCCCAGTGTGCAGTATTTTTTAATTTTGTATTTTTCAGCTTTTTTGGTTGTGTATGTTGTTGTTTTATTGGGTTTTTTAACACTCAGCCAGCTCCAAAAGTCAGCACAGACACAGCACTAGCCTTCCCTTCTTGGGGGCAATGTGTCCCTTTAAAACAGACAGAGTTGTTAAAACGATATACAATAAAAACATTTTTGGCAAGTGGACACAATTAACCTCCTTACACCACAAACTTGATAGAAGATCCCAGATGGTCCAAGTCTATCACCAAGGTGCAGCTATGTACGGTTGGACTAATTCCTAAATATTTAAAATACAGTTGTGTCTGACAGATCCTAATGAGAATTACTTCTATATTTCTAATACACAATTTAACTACACACTGACATTTCTTAGACAGCCTACTTCAAAAACCATAAAGAACATTTCTTAACATTCAAAGTACTTCTGAAAACATCAACGTTGTTTTCATCATGAGGGAATAAATTTGTTTTGAAAACACATTGGAATAATACTGTCTTTTTCTTGAACAAGCCAGAAAATTTCCAGTATTGATACTTACTTTGATGGATAATAAAGGAAAAGAAATAAACAATACAGAAAGATGAAGAGCAACTATGCAATTTGGAAAAAAATCCATTTAAAATTAACCCGGGATAATTCTTCAGCAGAAACAAGATTATTTTAACAAGTTCTTAAACAAGCCGTTTTTCCATTTCCTTTACCAAGATAATGAGTTTTCCTTTAGCTGATTAGTTTAGGTTTAGAGCTTGTTAACACTTAGAGCTAAAGCTGGAATTTTCTACTCTACATAGGCAACCGCTACACACTGTTAGATGAGCTACTTGTTAAATTACTTTGGGGTCTCACACAGGCCAGCAGCTCTCCCTATGAGAGCTAAGCTGTTTGAAATGAGCACATAGAAGAGAAGAATGAGTTAACAGATATTTATAAGAACACTGGAAAAGGAAGGAATCTGCCAACCAGCAGCAAATAACCCCTCCAAAACCCACAAAAACATTACTAGAGGAACTGGAGACAACAGAACTGTTTCTGTCACAAACAGAAGTTACAGATTTTATACATGCAGCCTACTCAACCTGAACAGAGACAGGGGTTTTTTTGTTTGTTTATGGAGTTTGAGTTGTTTGGATTTTTTAGGCTTGGTTTTGGAATTTTTTTCCCTTCCCCCCTAAACCTGAGATTTCTACATTCCCCTAAAGCATGTAGCTACACTGGCTTGTAAAACTGTCTGGGCACCGTTTTTACCACAGCCACCAGGGGCTGGTATCTTCAGCCAAATACTCTGCTCCTGGATACCTCTGTCCCATTTGCACAGCATAAGAGCAATGCAATATACCATATAATGACAGAATTTTTAAACCCTTGAGAAAAGACTGTAAGAGTGTGTGACAACACTTTATTGTTGAATAATTATAATCTCCATTGCTCTTTAGCTTATTCACAATAGACAACTTTTCAAAGTAATTAACTAAAGTGAAGCCGAATTGTTTAACAAGTCTCTAAAGTTGTTTATTGC
Source organism: Chaetops frenatus (assembly GCA_013400775.1). Taxonomy (NCBI): domain Eukaryota; kingdom Metazoa; phylum Chordata; class Aves; order Passeriformes; family Picathartidae; genus Chaetops; species Chaetops frenatus. The sequence continues at coordinate 313,177 of VZTR01005010.1, forward strand.
ATTGAGTACTGCTAAAATTTAATTTCTCAACCATAAGCACTTCATCAACTTGATCAACTAAAAGGCAGAGAAGTTCATGCATATTTTTTAGACAAGTTTTGTCTTCTAGGCATTTCTGTCACTAGCTTAAGTTTTCTACAGTAAAATGGCTGCAGGAAGACAGGATTAATATGAGTAAGGAAACAGTCCTGGTATCCTAGTGATGATTTAAATGCAGTACACTGTCAGCATCAATAATTTCAGTGGAACAAATAAGAAGGAGAACACAAAATAATCACACAGCTCTACTGAATTTTGACATGAACTCCTCATACAGGACAATAATGTTGGGATATGTCACGTTTGGTAAGACATTCACATTTTTACTTAATGAATGAGGAGTAAATTGTGTTTTGTCCATTTATATAGCATAACATCAATCCCAGCTTTTTTAGAAAACTAAAAGCTATTAGTAGCAACAGCTTAGTAACATTCCTCACTTTTTCTTAATTAAATAAATAAAGGAGAAGAAAAGATCAAGTAAGTCGTCTCCACAAGATCCAAAACTCTGGCTAGGCTCTCTGCATTTCAAATTCCTTTTTCAGAATTAGGGAAAAAGCAAAAATCAGAAGTGGCATAGCACGCTTTATACTGACAAACTGAACACCATCCATTTCACTTGAATGCAATTATCCTTCTTCACAAACTCTAAAATTTTCATTTTATAAGGAAGATGCTAAATACTGACCAGTAAATCCCAAGTCTTATAAAAAGTAGTTATAATTCTGACCGGGAAAAAGGTCAGAGACTAAGGAAGCCATTTCCTTGTACTAGGAAAGGTTGAGGCAGCTGGGCCTGGAGTGTCAAGAGGAGATGACAGCGAGGACTTGATCAATGTGTGTATCTAAAGCATGGGGTGTCAAGAGGACATTTCCAGGCTCTTCTTGTTGATGTCAAGCAACAGAATAAGAGGCAATGGGCAGGAATTGATGCACAGGAAGTTCCACCTGAAGATGAGGAAGAACTTCTGTACTGCGTGGGTGGCTGATCACTGGAACAGATTGCCCAGAGAGGGTGTGAAATCCTGTGCCAAGTGCTCTAGAGTGACCCTGCTTGAGCAGGGAAGCTGGACCAGGTGACCCACTGTGGTCCCTTCCAACCTGACCCATTTTGAGAGTCTGTGAAAAACCCAATTCTACAATGAGCAAATCTCTAGTTAGAGGCATACATGCCACTTTTGAATATATACTACAAAGCTATTAGAATAATTACTGACGTTTTAAAATATCAACAAAAAGTAAAGAAATCACAGAACTGCAGACCTCACGAGAAACATTTTTCATTATATTAATCCTTGTTGCAAGTAGATCTGACCTTAACAAAGGTCAAAACCAAACAAAACCAATTCTCAGGACAAAATCTGGCCAAAGCCCATATCCATGTGAGCAATTTCTATTTTGAAATGCTCAGTCTTTTGCCAGACTTTTAATTTTTTTTTTTTTTTTTAATTTGTGATACAGCAAGTTTTAAAGCATTTTTAATACAGGATTTGGAAGCATATTCACAAAACAGCCTTCATTTACGGAAAATGTTCTTCTATTTTAGGAGCTTTCAACTCTCCATCTGCTCTCTTCTAATGCTTTGCCTGCCATAAGACTCAGGTTCATTATGTGTGTGTAACTTTTAAATGGTTTAAGGTAATAAAGACTGTTATCTAGACCCTCTTGATTTTTATGCTGAAGTAGGAAAAAAATCTTTTATTACATCTTTTGAAATTAAGAACTATAGCTCTTGCAATGGATGGATCAAGTTCCTCAAGGGGAGAAATATTTAGAAAGTCTTTTCTAATTGTCCTGGGGGATAGGAATCCCTACTTTGATTACATTCATTCCCTCACTGAGTATTTTGGTTCAAAAGGGGAAAAAAGTCTGATTTAGGATAACTATAATCGAAAGGGAAGGTATATCTTACTATCTATGTCCTAGAACTGAAATTCTGCACACAGGCAAGTGCTTTGTTTCAGTTTGGGTTTGTCATTTGTTTGGTTGCTTGGTCTTTTGGTTGGCTGTTTATTTGGGGAGTTTTTATATAGGTTTTTTTTGTTTGTTTTTCTGTATGTGTGTGTTTTGTGGGTTTTTTGTTTTGTTTGTTTTTGTGGGTTTTTTGTTTGTTTGTTTGTTTTTGTTTTGTTTTTTTGGTTTGGGTTTTTTAAATTTGTCATTAAAAAATCAAAAATTTCTCTTTTCAAGTAAAAAGATATGACCACTCTTCTTCTTTGGGGTCCAGACGAAGAATGACACCTCCACGTTTTCTCCATGCCTAACACAACTACCACCTTCCTGAAGAAAATGCAAATACCATTCAGAAGTCCTATCTATAGTTACAAAGGACAGTGTCCCTCAGAATGTGCCTTCCATCTCCAGTTATTCTGGGTCTTTGGTTCCAGAACTAAGTGAGGAGCTTTATGGGATAACCCTTTCTGATATTAAATTGTTAATCATCCAAAATTAAATGAGAACTAATCACTAACATAGGTCCTGATGTTCCATCTTCTTAAGTATCTCAACTTCAACTTGGTCTCAAAAAAGACATGTAAATGCAAATATTTACAGGATATAAAAGTATGATCTTAAAAGCCTGCATCTGGAAGGACAAAAAAGACATGCCCATAAAATTTAAAGGCAATGCTGCAAACTGCATTCCAATAAAGATCAGAATCTCATAGGGGGAAAGTGGTGGTGGTTTAGCTCAGACAAGTTGGTAATGGTATTTTCACAATCTGAGAATAACTGTTAAAGGCAAATAGGACATTGTGATAAGTTTTATAGTAAAATCTGTTATTTAATGCTAGAAAGTACTTAACTCTAAGTCAGTTTATTTTAAAAGAAATCCTCAACTTTTTATTGACATTAGATTATTTTAGTAGTATTTTGTAGGACTGAAATAATCACTTTCAAACTAGGAAAGAGTTAGTATCTACAAAGAAAAAAAAAATCTCTCATTTTCCATTGTTGCTTTCAATTACCCATCTTTGACTACTGCCACTTAAATCATCAGCTGTCTTGTAGTTATGCCCATAATCTTTGGTCTGTAAGTAAGAAGTCACTTAAAACAGTTTATGTTCAATCAATGCTTTTATGTTTTTCCTTCACTGGGGCCACAGAGTTTATATCTCAAACTTTTTACCTATGTCTAAACATGTACTTTCAGTGTCCAATGCTATAAAATCACCACATGTGATTTAAAGAGCAAGAGCTCTTTAAATTTAAATAAAATCACTACCAGAAAAGAATTTTTGTGTATTGGTTTCCCAGATGGGCAATTTATCTTTTTATTCTTATGAGTTTATTACTTCAAGGCTTCTTTATTTTTTAAAGTACTTATATGTTGAACTTGAATCAAAGCAGAACCTTTCTGTACTACTGTGGCATTTGCATGCCTCCAACAGAAAACAAACTCAATTATAGTTTGCTGTTAACTTCAAAAACAGCCTTGTTGCTCTGCTGTGAAAATCCTAAATATAAACCTGTTCTTTTTACTCCATGTTTCCTATCCTCATTAGATATATTTTCCCTGTATTAGGATTCGGAATAAAAAGCTTTTCTTTCATTACCTTGAAGAATATTGCATTAGGAATCAGGTATAAACAAATCAGAGGAGTTATAAATCACAAGGTCAAATAAATTCTCCTTCTCACCTACCATTTCAGTGGGACTTTTGCCAGGCCCTAATTTATAAGGAGTCGCATAGATTCACTACAAATGAAGACAGTTTTAGTTTAAGAAATTACTCCATAGTTGTGTATAATTAGCACACCTTTATCATAGAGCAAATAAATAACCTACTACCTATTTTGAAAGGACAATTAGTTCCCAATGCTATCACATATCATTGTACAGAATAAGTTTAATGCTTTATCAAGCTTTTGAAAATATGCTTTTCATTACTAACTACACAAAAGAAGTACCAGAAATACTAAACTAGAAAACCAAATTGAGTATAAAACAACTAGAACTACAGAAGTTGAAATTTCCATGCAACCTTCTATTACAGTGATGGTGTGCTGGTTTTGGCTGGGGTAGATTTAATTTTCTTCCCAGTGTCTGGTATGGGGCTGCGTTCTGGATTTGTGATGAACACAGGGTTGATAATACAGAGATGTTTTTGTTATTGCTGAGCAGGGCTTAACAGAGCCAAGGCCTTTCCTGCTTTTTTGTGTGGCCATGCTGGTGAGGAATTCGGGGGTGAGTAGAAGGAGACACAGCTGGGACAGGTGACCACCCAAACTGACCAGGAGGATATTCCAGACCAATTGATGCACACACTGACTCACAGACTTGACATACTGGCTTGACCTCAGACCTGCCTTATCACCGTTAACTTGCCCAGTGTCACTGGACTGTTGGTTGAACCTGGTTACTGATAACAGACATGTTGTGCCCTTTGCCAGGCACTGTGGGACTGCTTCCACAGAGATGACATAGCTCCTGTGCCTACCTTGTCCCTAGTTAGCCTTCCCTCACCTTCCCTTTGCTGCTTTCCTAGACACATGTGAGCTCAGTCAGGCATCCTGCCACATTTGCTTAGTTTTCTGCATGTCAAAATAAGCCCTTCTTGTACTTTGAGAGGTTATTCTTGAACCAGCTCTTCAGAGCTCCTTTGCAATTCAGACCAATCCTCTCATTAATCCTACCAAGCAGACCCCTGAACGAGACAAATATCTGTTATTATGTAGCACACAATTCTAACCCTACTAATCATTCTGCTCACTTCTTTCCAGACTTTACTCTCCTGTCCCAGACCACATCCACAATCATTTCTTCTCTGTGAGCAAGTAAGGATAGCTGAGTATTTCCCCCAGAGAAAGCTTTCATAGCCTTGGGAAACATACCTTTTTGTTTCAAGCCAGTTTAACAGCCTTCTAGTTATGGCAAAATCTGTTTTTAGATGAATATAAAGCAATTCACACTCATTCTATACTCGTGCACAGAGCCTTTTACCCACAAGTAATACCACAACTACATCATTTTCCAGCTCCATCTTTTGGCAGGCATTCACATTGTCCAACTTTTTTGGGAAAAAAAAAAAAAAAAAAAAAAAAANGACTTTTACTTAGCTGTTCAAATATTCATGCGCCATGTTCTTTGCATAAACACACACAACATAATGCTCTTTTGCAAGGGACTAATACAGGCTCTGAATTAATACTTGCCTTCTGTTGGATTTGTGTTCCCCATGGGGTTTCTGTTGCAGCATGAGGGAGGACTGTGTATTTCCACCAATCTTCATGCATATCTCTAACAGCTGAGCAGAGCTATGCCAGTAGAAGTCATTTCATCACCATTTAAGAGACATTATATCAAAGACAGTTATAGCTTACACTGAACTTTCATATTTGCTATTGCTAAATGCTGCATCCAAGATATACACCAAGACTGCTTCTTGGTTTTCATAGGACATATGCACTGACCTCAAATGTTTCAGGTATTAAGTACCACTAGCACTAATACTCAAATTCATCTGTTGGTATCAACAGATGAAAAAAACTACCTACTATACTGTTCTGAAATAAAGCAGCTATATTTAAAAACATATCAGGAAAAGGACAAGGCAGTCTCACCTTGAAATGATTCACAGGGTGTATTAGTTGATGTGCTAGCATCTGTTGATGAAATCTGAACATTATCCAAATTCTTTTCTTTAGATTTTGATCCAAGATTTTCATGAACCACCTCCTCTTCTCTACTTGAAGTATGAACAAGAGAAGATGATGAAGTTTCACCATAGAGTCGTTTCAGTAATTTTGCCAAGAACACTGCAGGGTAAGAAAACTTCTTTTAACAGGAAGAAATGCAGTGTTTTAAAAATACTTTAAGACTTCAAAAACTCCAACAATTAATTGATACAAGACAGTTTCCCTCATATTCCATGGAAGTCTGTTTTGAGTAGTCCTTACCTCTCACAGGTGAAACTGAAAATAAATATATTTAAGTTCAAAACTTGAATCAGAAAAACAGCTTTAAAACACCAGAGTTCACATGCAAGGTTACATTTAAAGTCTTGTATTTGACTGTATTTTGGTAATAAATTAATACATTACATTTACAGATTAAACACATTAATTTTTAAAACAGGAATCTTCCTATGCAAGTGTTATAAGGCTGGTCAAAATGCAGGTCTCTTCTGGCACAGAGGCACTGCAATTGAAGTACTCATTAAAATCAGTAAGCGACAATGATTTAATCACACAGAAAAACTAGAAGTAGACAGCAGCAGAAACACATGGTAACCAGTTATTTCTACAGAATTATCAGTATTCTTATACGCCTCTTCTTCTTATGGGCCCGTTTCTGACGACACTGACAATCTGCTACAAGTTAGTCAAATGCAAGTATCATTTGATTAAAGAAATATATGCAAATAATCTACTCATTAACAAAACCATTATCTTTTTTATATATACATGTATATTTCATTCACTTAAAAAGACATTATACTAAAGTCTTACTAAAAGTTTTTGTCTATTGCAAAGCAACATCTCTAGTCTCATGAATTCTGTGCGGTCAAGGAGATATTGCGGGATGTGGGGGAAAGAAGAGATTTTGGAGAAAAGGATTATCTAAACTGCAACTTCAAATATGATATACATTCTGTGGACACTACACAAGCAATCTGCTGCAGATTCATAATAAAATAATTCTGCCAAGACAAAAGAATTTAAATTGTAAGAAGAATGCATCCCACTGCAGCTTAGCATAAAAAACATTTTATCGTCACATAACTTGTCAATAATTACTTCACAACTGAAAAAAAACCCCTTCATCCTTGAACCACCAGTCCTTGATAGACACACTGTACGTCCAGTGTACCTTGTCAACTATGCTTTCCCATGTAAGTGCCTAACTATGTGGGAGAATGCTTTGTTATGGGCTATGACTAGCGTTTCCAGACAGACAGACAGACAAGTGACTGTGTGTTTTTGTAAGGTTCCCTTGCCGGGTTAGTCTACAGCTACAAAGACAAAAATCCATAATTACTCTCCTCAGCTTAAGAAAGTATACAGAAATAACCAGTGTAATGAGACAAAGTTAACTGCCTTTTGCAGACCTCTGACTCTAAAGCAAGTTATCCAAGAAGTTTATCCTGACTCATTTCCCCAAGAGCTGCTACTAACACTACAGCATTTTAATAAACTACAATACAGTTTTTACTAAATGTCATGGTTTAATGTCAATAGGCAGCCAAGTCCCACCCAGCTGCTCACTCACTTTCCCCCACATGGAATGGCAGAAAGAATCAGAAAGATAGGATTGAGACCATGCATGGGTTGAGGTAAAAGTTTAATAGGTAAAGCAAAAGTCATGCACACAAGCAAAGCATGGAATTCATTCACTTCCCATGGGCAGACAGTGTTCAGTCATGCCCAGGAAAGCAGGGCTTGGTCACATACAGTGTTGATTTGGGAACAAACGCCCCGCGGCTTCCTCCTTCTCCCGGCTCTGTCATGCTGAGTATGGCACCATCCTTGGCTCAGCTGCAGTGAGTTGTCCCAGCTGTGACCCCTCTCAATTACTTGTGCACTCCCAGCCTCCTCGCTGTAGGGGTAGGGGGAGGAGCAGCAAAGGCCATGACTCTATGTAAACACTGCTCAACAACAACAAAACATGCCTGACTCATCAACACTATTTTCACCATAAATACAGAAAACACATCATCATAAGAGCTGTTATGAAGAAAATTAACTCTAGCACATCCACAGCCAGAACTCAGATTAACATTCAAGCACTTGTACTGAGGGAACTCTTCTTCCAAAGCAAATGATCATTGACATACTGATGAATCAGATATACAAATACATCTCCAAATCTGCTTAGAAGAGCAGCCTCCTCATAACTACATTTGATTTTATGTTCCCCATCTTGAAATCTGATTTCCCTAGTCATTCCCTCCTCCCCCTGCCCCCAACTTGCATCACCTTTTCCTTTCTATTTTTAAAATAGAGGGACTATACTCATACACACAATAGCATTACTTCAGAAAGCAAGATGAGACCTGCTGTGATACATTCATTCCTTCTAATTCCCATGGGGAGCTCTCCTCATCTTTAATACTTTTGCTTGAGAAAGCAAGCTGATACAATGCTTGCCTTGGAGAGTACGAATACTGAGAAGGTTATTCTTTGATAAAAACCTCTTTTGCTCAGAAAGAAGTATCTAGATCAGGAACAGTGAGAGAGTCACGAAAAGCAACAACCACCTGGCTGGAGTTTTAGGCAGACACTGGGAGAAGCAGCAAGATGCAGAGTGAGGGAGTTCTTTACTGCCTACAAAGTTCTCACATCTGTGCCAGAGCATTTCAGCACTGACACAAGTCATCTCTTAAGAGAACTAGTTATTTGCAATAACCTTAAAAAAATGGAAGTGAGCAGTCTTGACACTTAGACATTACAAGGTCCTCATTTGAAACCTGATGTATTTCAAGCCTTCTAAAGACAGCAGGAAGCAATGAATCCCAGTAGTACACCTTCTTCAGGTGAATGAAAAATCACGGAACCAAGTGAGTTGGAAGGGACTCAAAAGGATCACTGAGTCCAACTCCTGTCCCTGCACAGGACCATCCTCAAGAGTTACACAGTGTGCCTGAGAGCTTTGTCCAAATGCTTCTTGAGCTCTGTCAGCCTTGTCCTGTAACCACTTCCCTGGGGAGCCTGTTCCAGTACCCAAACACCCTCTGGGTCAAGAACGTTTTTCTGATATCCAACCATAAACCTCCTGTGACACAACTTCAGGACATTCCCTTGGGTCACCACAGAGAAGAGATCAGGGTCTGCTCCTCCTCTTTCCCTCATTAGGAAGTTGTAACTGCAATGAGGTCTCCCCTGAGTCCCCCCAGGCTGAACAGACCAAGCGACCTCAGCTGCTCCTCATACAGCTTCTCCTCAAGGCCCTTCCCCATCTTTGTAGGTCTCTTTCGGATGTTCTCCAATTGCTTTGTATCTTTCTTATATTGTGGGGTCCAAACCTGCCCCCCAGCACTGGAGCTGAGGCTGCCCCAGAGCAGAGCAGAGCAGAGCGGGACAATCCCCTCCCTTGTCTGGCTGGCGATGCTGGGCCTGATCCCCTCCAAGGACAGGCTTGGCCCTCCTGGCTGCCAGGGCACTGCTGACCCATATTCAGCTGGCCATTGACCAGGACCCCCAGGTCCTTTTCCATGGCACTGCTTTCCAGCATCTCATTCCCCACTCTGTCCGTACAGCCAGGGTTGCCCCATGCCAAGTGCAGAACCCAGCACTTGTTGAACTTCCTATGGTTGGTGATTGCCCAGCCCTCTAATCTGTTGAGGTCTCTCTGTCGGGCCCCCCTTGAGGGAGTCAGAGCTCCTCCCAGTTTTGTACCATCTGCTAATTTGATTAGTATCCCTAGAATCACTAGAAAGTGCTGAAAATCTCACTGACTTAGTCTGAACTATTTGGAATCCTAAGTGTATTCTAGTCTGAATAAAAAATAAAATAAAAACCTGCCTGCAGCCCAAAACCTTTTGAACAAAGTGGTCCTCAGTATAGTGAACAAAGAAATTAGCTCTGAGCAATACCCATTCCGCTATCCTCAGCAGCTTTACGTGCTCCAAAGCAACACTCTGCTTTGCAGTTACAGCCTCAGAACTGAGCTACCAAAATATTTTTCAGATTACAAAGGAAGCTCTTTCCATAGGGTTTTATTGCTGCAATTACTTGTAATAAAGGTATCATTTGATATCCATAAGCATTGGCTCAACCACAGTAGAATAGTCTTGCCTGATGCTATAGAGCAGTTCTTGCCTATTGAAAACCCCTCCTTAACCTGATGTCTCTAGTACTATTCAATATGAGAGATCAGCCCATTTGGTAAGAACTGCTCACACCCTTAAAAATAACTACCTCTTAACAGAAAATTAGCAATAAAAGAAATTCAAGCAAAAATATCTACTATGGGAAATGTATCTTACCTATCAGAGTTTCAAAATGGAGTAAGACTTACTCTCACCATAGCCACAGCACAGTCAAGTTAATAACCATAAGGTTATTTCTTGATGATGTTTTCCTGTCAACATAACTGATGGAGGAACTGTACAGGTTCATGTGGTCTTTTGATTCTGATTAAGTTTTTCATTTAATTTTATAAGAAAAAAAAATCCCTTTCCAGCTGAAAACATGCAGCACTATTAAAATACTACTCCTGTGCAATGAGCTGAAGAAACACCACAACATTTAACTTTCCAGGAATTCCTCAGGAGACAATATTTTCAGACATGAGAACAAGCTGCAAAAGGTACCAAACTAGGTCCATGGCTAATTCTTGACTCATGTCTGGAAATAGTGAAGTACAAATACATAAGAAAACTGAAAAAGCACCAGGTCTCTACAGTTTGACATGACATAAAGAAAGTGAAGTGTAACTCCAAGAAATACAATGCAGAACACATGCTGGGTACTGATAACAAATTGTGAACATCCATCCATGATCTTTCTACTACTAATTCTGCATGAAGACTAAGGAGCCTCCTTCAAATAAATGCATTTTTGGCACCTATGTATTAAATTGACACCTTGACTGAATCCATATTACATAAGTAGACTATCCAGAAATACACTGAAATAGCACTGCAGATTTATGAACATTCTGGGGTCGGCAACATGACAGCATGACTTAAAACTCAGTTAGGACTACAGAGTGTAACAAAAGCATGCTGAAGAACTAAACAAATTAAACAAGCATCAGAAATGTTCCTGTCCAGCAACAGCTTGCTCAAAAACATTTTTGTGGAGAATGCTTGCCACATACTTTTGGCTACTTGCCAGCCATATTACCCCCACTACATTTCTCATTTGGTTGCCTCCTGCCTACTTAAGTCAAAGTTGGGCAGCAAGAACAAAGTAAAGTGGCATTGGGAACTCTGTGAAGCTTGCAAGTTGTCCTACTTGGTCTCTTTGTCTCCCCTACAAACAGAAACTTTCCAAAAAGGGAAGAATCAGGAACTTCTGAAACCATCCCCTGTGCAAGATGTACTAATATGCTATTTCTGCTACAACAGAAGGAAAGATAGTACAGAATGGAAAAGGACAGAAAGAGCAGACAGAATGATAATCCTCACGCAGAACATATGGACAAGGCTTCATTAAAATGTTCAGTTCATCTCTCCTACTGAAGAATTACTCTCCAATATTCAGAAGGACTTAAATCCTTGAAGCAAGTACCACATCTCCTATGAAGGTCATGACAGGACAATTACTTCACAACACAATCATAAAAATCACAGAACTGTTAAGGTTGGAAGGGACCTCCAGACATCACCTAGTCTAATCCCAAAGCTGAGACCAAATTGCAGAGGGCCTTACCTAGTTGGGTATAACAATCCCATTGCATGCCATCTCCTCTTCTCTAATCATGGCTCGACACTCTTGACCAGAGATTCTCAAGGGAATCAGAAGAAAAAGAGTGACTCTTGAAAAAGAGATGACTGTGTTTATCAGGACACAGAGCAATGGAGTGTAAAAGCATTTTAAAAGACTGCTACAGATAGAAAATGTTAGCTACACTGCTATTCTTACCAGCTAGCAGGTGGAAGACTGCTGATAACTTCAGGCTAGGAGCTGTTCATTCCTTTAAACCATTCCCCACAAAGCTTACTTGTCCTTTAACCATACAGGATATTTTCATAGTTTGAGTCTTCTGGATTCTTTCTGAAAGAGTTGCTCAGCTGACCAAACTTGATAAACAAAGGTCTTTGCTCTGTGTTTATTTGGCCTAACATAGTGATTCTTGGGTCATGGCTCTGCAAGCCTCACAAAGGCATTCAGTTTGTATTTCAGCCATGAGGGCAAAATTCAGTCTGAAGTTATGATGCCTGATGGCATGCAAGGTATGCTGTTTTGCCTGCAGATTAGACACCACTCCAGAGACCTCACATACAGAAGACAGCAATTCTGCCAATGAGCCTCTGGGTGCTCAAGATGTACTCAGTAGAGATGATGGTGCACTGAGTACAGACCCCAGTTAAAGTAAATGGAAATCAATACACAGAGCCTCCAAGGATAATTAAATTTATTAACCTTGACCTAAACTTCCTAATACAAGAAAAAGCCACACACACACCTCCACACACAGACCTCAAAAAACCTGAAAACCTCCAAACATCAATCTCCACAGCCAAAACAGCACAAGCAAAATAAAATGGAATCAGCTGAAAGCTCGAAGACCCCAAACCATTACTAGAAATGACAGAGATCAAAGGCTTGAACTAAATCAAGAGAGCTGATGTGCGTCCACAACATATTTGTCCACATTCATATTCATAGTCCTGAGGGAAATGAATAGCTATTTAGTCATTAACTTCAAATCTTCTGAATAGGGACCACTTAGCTGGAGAGAAGATTTGTAGATTTGGGATACCAGTTCAGAAACTATCAACAGATTAAAATCAAGGAAGAAATAGAGTAATTAACCACTACAAAATATGCCATGGCACCTGAACAGGGTATCATTTTCCTACTCCCCCTCATTTTTACTGTAAACATTAAAGCTATGCAGGGACATGAGAAAAAGAAAGATGGAGTGACATGCAATTACATTCTGTGTAGCCTGATAGTGTAGGTCATCTGAAAGGTGTATCTAACATCTAAGATGGGATGTTCTTGTTCAAGTTAGGAGAAAGAAACAGAAAATGTGATTTTCTTGCTATCAGCAAAGTCAGTTTCACCAGGAGTGACGTATTTCCATTTCACCATGGATAGCACATGCAAACCAAAGCAAAGCACTGTAGCAGTATCGTGGGAATAACAACATTGATTTTTCCAACTGGGTGAAATATGTGTAATCCTAGCTGTGATCAAAGTAGTTTTATGTACACAGGAATGGGTACTGTATTTTGCTTTGTGTACCCAGTCTGCAAGCAGCCCTCATCTTGCAGGCGAAGCTATGGTAACAGGCTCTTACAACAGTAGCTAAAGGACAAAAATGATAGAAAAAGCAAGGATTGCAAGATCTGCAGCAGGAAATTCAGGCTGAAGCTGACTGTCTCTTGAAAGAGGCACCTGTAAACAAACACAGAAGCGAACAGCTTACAAGATTTTGTGTCTAATCAAAGAGGAGGCCATTCTGGAGATCATCAACTACATCTTCAGTCTTCATACTTCAGAATAAATCGCATCTATCTATGAATTTGTAGTCTTTCCTTCCAAACAGCACTGCTATTTTATGACATCCTTTTTTGAGGAAGACACCAAGTAATTTTTCAGCTTCAGATTTCAGGGTAGAATTCACTTGCATCTTAAGGCCAGAAAATATACTACTCCATGTAATAAATAAAAGGTCTTTGTTCATCAAAACAAACACTGAAGGAGATAAGAATTTGATTTAAGTGTTAAGTGAGAGGTTTCAGGATGTGGGAGGAAGAGACCTTGAGCACAAGTATCTAGTTTAGGAATTACATGAAGTAGCTAGCATAGTAGATTGTATGACCAAATATGTACAAGTTAACGCTTAGGTCAAAGACGGTCTGTGAGAAGGAGCAGGAGGAGAAGGAGCCTTCATCCCGATGACCACCGGTGGGCAAAATACGACCCCCTAGCAACTGGCTGCGCAGACGCAGAGTACACCAAAAAGACACGTCAACCAGAGACAAAATACTATAAAAACAAAGGAGTAAAGGGGGAAACACGCGCCGTTGGTAGAGCAGACACTCCCCGGCCGCCCAGCGCTGTCTTTTGCTTGCTACTGCTTGCTTAATAAATTCTTGTTAACTATTTTACCTATAATTGGCCTCCCTGATTGATTTTGTTTATAACACTCCACATTGTCTGAATGACTGGGAGAAGTACTTTTACACACCTACCAACACTGAGACCCAAAAACTTGTATCTCAATACAAAACTCAGTACTTCAAAAGACTCTGGAGGAACATCATAGTTCATATTATGGATTTTTTTCCAGTGCCTAATTGCATTTGGCATAAGACACATACACACAGACCATGTTTGCTATTCAGATTTGAAAAACTTGACTGTTTTCAAATAGGGCCTTTTTCTTCCTCTCCTTACTATGTTAAGGAATCCTACATTAAAAAGGAATATGTTTCCCATGGAAATCTCCCTACTGGTCAGAAACTTTGGCTCTGAAGTCTCGTTTGGTCTGGAAAGCAGCCTCTCAGCCTCATACACCTTACTTTTAACTATCTACCTTCATCAAGGGAGCACTTTTTTTGAACAAAGGCTGTTCATCCCATTTCTCCCACTAGCTATTATCACCTGGGTTAGTGGATATCAAGAAGGGTGAGAGTTGCTTGGTTGTTGTGGGTTTTTTTTGGCTTTGTTTTTTGAACTACAAAACTCTAAAACTGAGACTGACTAGAAACACCATGGTGAAATGCTGATATCACAAACTGATTATTTTTAACTTGACTAGCTTCTCAGACATTCTTTTAGTTCTACAAAACTCACAAAACTTTAGTGACGCCTCATAGGGAAGAATTTGTACAGTTCTTCACAGGGTGAGAATGGTCCTCTCTACAAGTTTACAATTGGTCTCATCAAATTACATGTCACAGATGGTTTTAACTGATAAAGCTATTATTGCATATTTAATGGTGAAAAGAACCCAACTGTACTATTTGGGAATGAAATAATAGAAGGATTTAGTTGTAGTCAAGGTCACATGAATTCTGTGCTTGAACTACTACTAGGTATCAGCTGTCTGCATCTCAGTACGGTTGTTAACCAAAACATCACAGGGAGCTGCATAAGAAACGAGGATGCTATCATTTTATATCTAGTGTGTAATAGTAACGTCACAATATCAAGGTTTGTCTCAAGATCACTGACATTATTTTCACTGAAACAGCATCTATTAGCCTTCAACATCCCATTAGACACAAAAATCACATGCTAATTGCCTTAGTTTTACTCCTGTCTTACTTTATTACAGGTTAGAGAACCACAGTGAAAAAAAAAAAAAATCCGTTTTGTGCTCTAAGGTAATAGTTGATAAAAATATGTCTCCATTTATCTTTTTTACTTAGCATTACTTTTTATAGCACATGGAAACACACTGTTATACAGAACTCTCCTGTCTGAGACAACTTTTGAACAGCTGCAGCTTATTTAAGTCTATGACACATCAGTAGGATTGAAAGGTAGGAAAGAAAAAGAACACAGTGGTTACACACCTCATATCTATGTATTCTCCTAAATTAAGCAGTTATTACAAAGGGACAGTGATTACAAAGAGCGATTGACCAGTGTGCCTCCAGATCAACGCAGTTCATAGCAATTGCAGATACAAAACAGTAACATCTTACTACAAAAACCGACATTTATTTTCTCCTCTCAGCTTGAAAGAAACTGATTCAGCTAGACCAAGCACAGCCTCTGTCACATTGCAGTTTCCAATCAGTAAGACTGGTGTTACATCTGTCAGCAAATTCTACATGACTGCGTAGTTCAACAAGCATCTAACAGATTGTGCCATCCTGTCTCAACAAAGGTTTTAGAGATCTGTCAATAGGCCACCTTAATTGCAGCCATAAGCTCCTAGACATCTAATAAACTTGACAGGACAAAGATGATAAGAAGCTACATAACCACCATGAGAACACCAGGATTTTGTTCCACCGTTCATAAGAACCCCATCTGCCTTGTAGTGAAACCCTGTAGAATGTGTGTTGCTACTGCAATCCTGGGAAAACAGAGCATCTTCACTACAGTTTCAATTTGTGCAGGCTATCCATCTTCTACAAAACTTAAAAGTGTTTCTCATACTGCACCATTATCTTGTTCTTACTTTGCACAATCAGAGACCTCACTGGAAACATCTAAAGATATCTCATACACCCTTACTAAAGCTCAGCTTCAGCGAACATTATTATTTTTATTAATAATCATAATTCCAGCCACTCAGAGTTGAGTCCACTGAAAACTACAGTTGCAGAAGACTGCCAGCAGTGCCCTGGCAGCCAGGAGGGTCAACCCTGTCCTGGGGGGGATCAGGCACAGCTGGGCTAGGGAGGGGATTGTCCTGCTCTGTGCTGCTGCAGCCCCATCTCAAATCCTGCGTGCAATTTTTATTACTACAATATAAGAAAGATACAAAGCAGTTAGAGAACACCCAAAAGAGACCTACAAAGACGGGGAAGGGCCTTGAGGGGAAGCTGTATGAGGAGCAGCTGAGGTCACTTGGTCTGTTCAGCCTGGAGAAGAGGAGACTGAGGAGACTCACTGCAGTTACAACTTCCTCATGAGGGAAAGAGGAGGAGCAGACCCTGATCTCTTCTCTGTGGTGATCAGGAACCAAGGGAATGCCCTGAAGTTGTGTCACGGAGGTTTATGGTTGGATATCAGAAAAAGGTTCTTGACCCAGAGGGTGTTTGGGTACTGGAACAGGCTCCCCAGGGAAGTGGTTACAGGACAAGGCTGACAGAGCTCAAGAAGCATTTGGACAAAGCTCTTGGGCACATGGTGTGACTCTCAGAGATGGTGCTGTGTGGGTACAGGAACTGGACTCCAATGATTCTTGTGCTGCCTTCACACTCAGTGTACTCTATAAACATATGAGACTTTTTTCCTCTCGCTTTTGGACAGATTTGGGTGAGGGAAGGGGAAAGGCATTGCTGCTCACTGAGACCAATCTGCTGCCAACACAGTTTCAAAAAGTTTAAACCTTACTTCAACCTAAATCTGGATGCAAAGAGCATATGGCTAAAAGTAAAGATCAAACTATGCCACACATGGGCTAAAGTTAAATGTTCTGGTTAATGATAGCAGTAATATGAAAAATAGACATCAAAATAATTGAAAACAGTAAAAACCAAAAAGCAAAACAAAAAAACCCGCAACTCATTCTGAGTTCAGATTACTGAAAAGAAAAAAATCCACAAATTTCAAAGAGACAGTTTCATATCAGAAGAAGCAAGCTAAAATGAAGGTCAATACCAGTATTTAAAAACCAAACCATGAAACTGTCAGGTGTAATTTCACTGAGCACAGACAAAAGTTCAACAAAATTGTGCATTAAGTGTTATTCAAAAGAATCTTCATAAGGTCATATTATATAAGATATAAATTTAATTAAATTTCTACAGGGCTTTCTTCAAAGAGTAAATATATCACCCTTTGCAGCAATTTCAGTATTTGATTACAACATAATATCAAGCAGCTACTGCAAGCATCTCTAAATATACATATAACAGAAATCAATATTACACCAAACGTCCCATCAGGAAAAAGTTCTGCAAGTTCTAGTGCAGCTAAATTTTTCTTTTCTTTCTAGATATATATGGAGTTTTAATTTAAGTCATTAGGCAACCCATAGAAATCCAAACTTCTTGAGAACAGTTTTCAACCTTTTGAAATAAACACGACTGAAAATATAAGAAACCACGTATTTCCATAACAATCTGTGCTGGTTTTGTCTGGGATGAAGTTAATTTTCTTCATAGTAGCTCGTATGGGGCTGTGTTTTGGATTTGTGCTGAAAACAAAGTTGATAATACAAGGATGTTTTCATTATTGCTGAGCAGTCTAAAGGCTCTTTATGCTACTCACCCCACCAGTGAAGAAGGCTGGAAGTACACAAGGAATTGGGAGGGAACACATCTGGAGCAGCTGACTCAAGGGGTATCCCAAACCATATGTTGACACGCTCAGCATATAAAGCTGGGGGAAAGAAGGAAAGGGGGCATACTGAAAGTGATGGTGTCTGTCTTCCCAAGTCACCATTACAAGTAATGGAGCGCTGCTCTTCTGGGGAATGCTAAACACCTGCTAGCACATAGAAGTGGTGAATGAATTCCTTCTTTTGCTTCGCTTGTGTGGATTTTGGTTTACCTATTAAACTGTCTTTGTCTCAACCAAGTGAGTTCTCACTTTTACTTTTCTGATTCTTTCCCCCATCTCAGCAGCAGGTGAATAGGTGAGTGGCTTTGCTCTGAGGTAACCCATAGATTCCAGAAATCTATATCAAATCTGGTGTTGATTGAAAGGCGTTACACACTGAATGTTTAAAAAGGGAAAATAACTACAAACTGACACACCTTAACGGCATACACCACCAGCTCCACCACTTTCACCAAATAACCCTGGTTCATACTCCTGCCCCTAAATATATCCTAGCATGTTTAAACAATCCCACCAACCATTTGTGGACCATCCTATCTCAATGCAAAGTACATAAGAATTGCTCCAACTTATTAAGAACAAACCAACCTGCTCCATCTCCTGAAACAACCCCAAAACCCCAAACAGCCGCTCACACAAAACACAGAATCCTAAAGACCACATCAGGTCAGGCTATGCTCTCTCTGAGCATGAGCTCCCCTTGCAGACTTTCTAAATAGAAAGCCTTTAGGTGTATCATTTCTGCTTCTTTCATTACTTTGTTGGCCTTTCTCCTTGACTACATTTCTTATACAGGCACAACACCAAGGTCAGCGACAAAACCTTTTTTTTCCCCATTCCATAAAAGGTTTCAGTGGCAGAGTCAAGTATGCTTGCTCTAGTGTAGCTGCTACATTCAATCACAAAAATTCCAGCTATTTGTAATTTAGCCAACTACAATCCAAACAAAATTTACACCTTGGTAAACTGTAATAAATCTTTGGTCAAATTTGAGGGGCAGCAAGATACCTCTCACAGAAGAAAAAAAAAAAAATATTGTCAGGCCCCAAACTCCATTTGCAATTAATACTTCCCTTACTGATAAATGTATATCTTTTTTCCCAGTAAAACATCAAAGTATCTGCCAAAAAATTATGTTGAGTTTGAAGAACAAAAATAACAAAATTATTTGAGTAACCTAAAGATCTGTAACAATCAATGCTTCTCTGAAACTAGAAAAAGGAAAGAAATGGTGTGCTTTTCTGCAAGAATTGAGATGTTTAAAATGTGATATGATCATTTTTAAAAACCCAGCAAAACAAAAAAAACCCCAAAACTAAGGAACTGCAATCTCATTTCAATCTCCATTATAATCCTGCCCCAAGTCACCTGATTCCTCACAGATGAAAACAGCACTCCTTGAAGCAATATTCTCTATTTAAAACCATTTGTCAGTGATGTCTATCAAGTGTCCACATTTGCCTTCCACTTTAGTCTCTCCAGTAGGAAGTCTCCTGTTGTCCCACTAGATCACCCCTTGTACAGCACAACTTTTCTATCACTTCTTACTAGCAATTACAGTCAATAATGGACACTACAGCTACATCAATACCTTAACTCTACCCTTCAGCAGCTGGAACATCATTCTCTACATAAGCCTTTATGCCAGTGTTATTCTGGGGTGGCACAAGCTTTCAAGAACGATGACTAAAGCTTTCAAGATGCAATTGTCAACGTTTAACAGCAACACATTAGGAGTTCAGATGTCCCAGGATCAATACCTTGCTGATAATATACAGAAAGACAGTGGTATTACCTTTAGCCCTGTCACAAATTACTGGCACATGAGCAAGTAAAAAAAAAGGCCCACAAAACTAAAAAACAAAACAAAAACAAACAAACAACCCCCCCAATAAAACACAAAAAAACACACACAAAAAAAAAAAAAAAAAAANGAACTACAACAACAAAAAAACCCTTTTATTTCAACTACTTCTGTCGCACCCTTTCCTGGCAGAGTGAAGTGCATTTCACTTACCTGTTCTACTGGCTTTTCACTACTTAGATTTTCTTCATTGACAATTAGACCCATAACCTACAAGCTGTTGACCATCCCCTTTATTCTATATTACAGCCCAGTTCCAGACAAAATAAAAGGCTTCATTGCTCACTTGTAATGCAGACAAAAAACGTGTCTTCAGCATCTTCAACATACTCTTACAAAAAAAGAGCAAAACTAACCTTAAAGAGAAGCAGCTAAACCTTCTCTCTCAGCTCTTTCTAGGACACCTGTCTTTTCAAAAACATACAATTTCACAATAGAAAGTCAACAGTTTTCATACACACTATGGGCTGAATCAGAGGAGGTTCTAAACGCTTCCAGTTTTGTTATTTCCTCCCAGGTGAGCATGTGACATCCCTGTATTTCTCACTGTATTTTCTTCCCAATCTTAAGTCATCACTCCTTTGAGCGGCTGAATAAAACATGAATGATTTACAACTTTACACAGAAAAGTCAGGCACGCAGCATGATCATTTTAGCTTTCTCTGACACAACTACCGAAACAATTAGCTCTTTATCTGACCTTCAGTTTTAAACAATTTGACGGCTTCAGGATTCAGTTCCCCCATTCTCAGCTCTAGAGCCATGCATTCATCCACAAGTGCAGGAACTCACCCTTCCTAATTCACTTTCTTCCAGAAAACATCAATTTGTAATTTACATCCACAAAGCGTAGAAGCAAAACAGTTACTCCTTCTCCCTTTCTCACAACGAATCTGCATCTAAACCACAGAGAACACTACCGTGTATTTATACCTCCTTCAAACGGTATCTAGTTGCAGTCCGTCAGCAAATAGCTTAAACATTAACTCCTGCTGATCAGTTTCACTCTCAAATTACTATCCTCCCATGAAGTATCCATCCAGTTTCAGGATGCTGGAACTTCCTGAAAACGCAAAAAAACAGGCACAGGATGCAAGCATTCAGCTCTCTCACAGCTCAGCTCTACTCAACACCCCTTACGAACGACACTACTTACGGAACACCTGTATTTTGATTATTGAGTTCTGCATGTCCCGTGTCTTACAAAACATTTAGATAAACGGAATTGACTGAAGCTGCGCTAAATAGCAGAAGGCTTTTATTTTATTCTTTACAAGCGCAGCACCACAGTTATTTCAGAAGGGAGTTGACTCACTTTAAATAAGCCAAAATAGGTGGTCGCTAACAACAAGTAAGCACGCATGTATGTGCATACTGAGGAAAAAAGGTGTCATCTTAAACCACTTTGTGATTAGAGAAGTAATTTTTATTTAGTCTCTCCCCACCCCCAGGCAGCAATACGCAGCAAGAGAACCCGGCCCGGCACCTCCGGGCCACAGGGGCTGGACAGGAGGTCGGAAGGGCTCAGCCCCGCAGGCTCCGCGGCCCCGCGCACCCGGAGCCCCGCCCGTGCCCGGGCAAGCTCCGCCGAGGCCACTTCTGTCCAGCCGCCTCCCCCGCTGCCAGCCTCGCCCAGCTTCTCACCGCCTTTCCCCGCGGGAAGGGCGCCGAGGAGCAGAACAAGCCAGTCCCGCGGCAGCGCGGTGCGCCCGGGCCGGAGCACACCTCGGCTGAGGGCAGCCGCGCCCGGGACCGTCACCGCCGCCCCTCGGCTCTCTGCATCACCAGCCCCGGGAGCACCACGGCGGGACCAACCACCCCCCGCCCCTCACGGCACGGCCTCACCGTTCCTCCTGCTCCCGGCCATGGCCCCGCGGCCCGTCCGAGACGCGCCTCGCCTCCCCGCGCTCGCTCTCCCTCCTGTTGGCCGCCGCTCCTGTCCGTCGCTGCACCGAGCGTCGCCATTGGCGGAAGCTGCGGAGGGGCGTGATCTCGCCGCGGGTTGGCCCCGCCCCGCCTCGGCAGGCGCGATGCCCGCGGGCTCCGGCAGGGGGCGCGTG
>VZTR01005010.1:335406-371692 GCA_013400775.1 Chaetops frenatus
CCGCGCCGCGGAGGGTGCGGGTACGTCGGAGGGGCCGCGCTGCTCCGCCAGGCTTCTCCCAGTCCCCCGGAGGGACGGCCCGGCCCCCAGGGCCGGTGGGGCGACAGCCCCGCAGCCGAGGAGGGGCGGGGGCAGGTGAGTCCCGCACGTTCCCCGCGCCGGCTCTGCCCCGCCGCGGGTGCGCAGGGCTCGGCGCGGCTGGGGAGTCCACGGGCGCGCACCCGGAGCGCGGGGGTGGGTGCCGGGCGCATCTGCTGCGCTGCCCTCGGTCACCGGGGCGATCACGGGTGCCTCTCCGCGCAGAGGGCGGCGTTCGCGGGAGGGTTGGCTGAGCGCCTCCGCGGTCGTTTGAAACACCGTCTGCCGGAGAAATAAAACAATTAGCCAGCGTCATAATGAGAGCGCAGCGCGCCCCAGCCCGTCTCGACTCCCGGAGCGGAGCCGGCCAGCCGCCACCGTCGGGGCGGGCGGTCCCGCCGGCCCAGCCCGACCTGACCCGCTGCCATGGGGCCGGTGCGGTTCGGTCTGGTGCAGGGGAGCGGGGAGAGCCCTCCAGCCGGCGGGAAGTGCAGAAAAGGGGCTTTCTTTTAATGTTCCGCTTTCTGTCGCCTTCGTAACCTAATTCCTGCCGTTCCTGGTGTCCCAGTTCTAACAGCGGTGCCGGTGCCGTAGAGCTTGGCGTTTAGCCATAAATCCATGTAAGTCTTTCGGCCTCAACTTCCCTCAAACTTAAAGGGTTCTAATTTACGGCGACAACCTACTGTTGTTTGTTTCCAATTTTGCTGTGTTACGGCACATTGTTACACAGACTTAATGTGCTGGGGAGCAGGTGATACTTGAATTTCTTCCAAATTAACGCCCTGAGAAGGGGACAAAGTACTCCCGTCACCTTAGGTGGTAGGAGCCCAAGATCAAGGCTGAGAAACCCAAGTGCCTTTCTTAGCGCTGGAGTGTTTTGTAACTATTTCTCTCTGCTTCACAGTAGCAACACAAGCGGAGCCCTAACAAAGTATGAAATACTGGATACCTCTATCCATTTAGGTAGTAGGGCATCCTGCAAGGAGCGATGGTCACCTCAGTGTGACCAAGGGCAGATGATGGAGAAATGTCATGTGAGATCTTAGTAACTCAATATTTTTTACTGTGGAATATGTCAAGGGAGCTTACTGATGGTACTGGACGTTTTAAAGAGCAGCTTGGGGGTAGAGCAGAAGCTGAATGGTAATATTTTATAACGCACATGTATTTGAGATATCAGCCTTCCACATCTCTGATTTGTTGCATTTCTGTCTTTATGTTTTATCTGGAAAACAGGTAAAATAGGAATAGCAGAAATTTTATATTTCTGTGCTTTCAGCAGTCTAGCAATATTTTCAAGTCATTTCCAGATGGTTTGCACAAAACACTTTTTTTCAGAACTGCAATTTTTAATTTTACTCTGTGTAGCTATTTTATGCTAACCACGTCATACAATTTATGTTTCAAATATTCTTCCCCCCATCATTTTGCATGCTCTTTGAAATGAATGTTATATGGTTAAAATGGACTCAGACAATGTTTAATAGTTTTAGGAATTATAGTGTTATGCATTGGAGATTTAATTCTGAGTGGTTGAGGCAGACCCTGTGTGATCTGACATAATATTCTGAAGTTAAAAAATGCATGTATTATGACATTGTTCAGTAACACATTAACTAAAATCTAGGATTGTCAAATATATTTGTTGATTTTATTTTAGATTTTTTTTAGCTTTTTATTTTAATACTATAAAGTGCTATTTGCATTTAGTAAGTCATAAAT
This sequence comes from Chaetops frenatus, assembly GCA_013400775.1. NCBI lineage: Eukaryota > Metazoa > Chordata > Aves > Passeriformes > Picathartidae > Chaetops > Chaetops frenatus. The sequence continues at coordinate 337,207 of VZTR01005010.1, forward strand.
CTAGTTTGCACTAGAACGGTATAGGGCATACCTCTGATAACTTTTTAGAATTTTCAGTCCATTTTTAGAAGTTCCAGTGATTTTAAATTCCTGGTGCAAGTTGAAATTACTTTTAGAGTGAAGTTCTAAATGGTTTAAACAAGCAATCAGCAAACATAGACTGCTCCTAACAGAGGTGTTGAGGATAATGTGTTTTGTCTATGTAACACATAAAACCACAGTCAAATCCAAGACTTGCTGAATCAATGGTAATAACCTTAATGTGATTGGGATCTCACATTTGTGTATGGCAAAATCCCACAAATATTAATAGTGATACTGTTGTGAATGCCAAGTTGTTGAAACAAAAAGTTACCATAGCAAGACAAAAATTTCAAGGTCCATTATGACAAACTGAAAGTTATATTCTAAATACATTCCAATATACGAAAAAAGTTATTTCAATAGTAATTGGTATTTGTGATAGAAGAAACATATCCCTGAAGAGAGGGATTCATACTTGGTCCTGAGGAAAGCTTGGATGTCCACTGTGTCTGAACATCACGCAGCATCCTATCCAGAGAGTACCCTCTGCAAGCTCCCCTGAACATTGCCTGTCCAGGTCCACTTATCATGTCACAGTTATGAAAGGGTTTTTTGACAGCAGATGCTCTAATAGGAAATATTTGTAGATGCAGTCTGGATGATTGAACTTCAGCTTGATTGTGAGCTTTGCCTGGCTAAATTGTGGACTTTGGAGTAATTATTGGCATGGTTTTTGTGTGCCTTAACAAGGATGATAAAATGTTATTTTACACCTGCCTTTGGCAAGACCTTTTTTTTCCTGTTTGTAGCTACATGTAGTCAAAGAAATTTCCTTGTATAACTATGATAATCCTATGAGATGTTCTAGTAATAAAAAGAACATAACCCCACAAATAATCTGGTGGTTTTTTATGCGGTATACCATTGGGGGCCCTTTGAATCTGCATCAGTCAAACAAAAACAGCTGTTTTGGTTCTACTCCATGAACAAGACAAGTCTTATTTGCTGCTTCACTTAATCAGTACAGTGAATTTGTTTATATCTGACCATGCATGGTGAATGAGAGGATCACTAATGCAGAAAGGTAGTGTTAGCCTATCAGTTATGGTTGCATTCAGGAAGGACTTTCAGTTCTTAGAAATGTATTACATGGGCCAAAATATCCCATTGAATTGAAAATGTTCAGTTTGCTAAATGGGTAGTTTTGTTTGAATAGCTACAGGAAAAAAAATTATACACATATTAGTTCAGTTTGCCTTGCAAAAATTCATAGTCATCCAAGAACCATATGGATTTCTTACTTCTAGTAGAGAAATAGCTCTCAGCATGGCAGATACAGTATGTCAACAGCTATGATCAAATATAAGTAGAAGTGGGCATGGATGAATCAGAATCTCTTCTAAAGTAGACTTTTTGGAGAACACAACTTCTCATATTTCAGTCCATATATATCTCCATTATAGAATTATATTTCCCAGAACAGATTATAGTTCATCACAACTACTTTCTGTTGGAGAGGCCAAAATGATTCATTAAAATAAAATAAGTGCACTTCTCATGATATTTATTTAGAAAATGTCAAGTAGCAGTTTATTCATTTAGTACACGCTCGGTTGTGATGAGAGGATGGAAATCACTGCAGTTAGATTTCTCAATCAGTGTTTCCACGCATGCATACATATTTGGTCTCACTTTGCTTTTAGCTGTTTCTCACTGTACTCTCTTAAATACTTCTTTTGTGCATAAAATTTACTTATCTTCTATGCATTTTCTTTCCATATTTGTCACATTTCTCTGTCCTTGCCAATTTTGAAAATGAACAGCAAATAACTTCCAAAATGGCATTGGCCTTAAGCCCTCTGAATTTTTTTGTGGCTTTAAAAGCATATATTCCTATGATGTAAAAAGACTTCCTTTCTACTTTTGATAGTAAATGTAGTATACACCAGCAGTTAGCAGAAATACAGGAGGTAAACCATAGATGAAGGCTTTTATCTCACAAGGGTAATCAGTGTGTTATCTTCAGGGGATGCTGCAACCACAGTGGGTAAGTAAATTGACAGTAATGGAACATGTCAAAAATATGACCAAATGCATAAATCCAACAAGACAAAAATCAGTAATTTAGAGAGTCAGACCTGGCGCAAACAGCAGAAAGAGCTAAAGTATACACCAGCGCTTTCTGTCTGTCTCTCCATCTTGGGTCCTTTGTAGCTTCTTCTTCTCCATGCTAAATTCTTCTATCAGTCTCAATTTTGCATCTTCCATCTTAAATACTTTCTTTAAAATGTAAATTTCTTACATTAGAAGAAAGAAGAGCATCTTAGTTGACAGATTGACCTGATCTCATTCTGAATGCAAAAGTTGTTGCATTTAAAAGTTTATTCTAGAAAATGTAAAGGTTAAATCTTGATAATGACATTGAAAGCAGTTAGGAAAGCAACATAACTAAGACACAGATTTAAGGAAAAATCGAACACCGCTCTAGTGTAGTGGTCAGCTAAGGTGTCTCAGATACGTATTTCATCTTGGAAGCTGAGAGGCTGCCTGAGCAGTGTTCAGCCTCTGGCATGCTGCCTTTCAGAGGACACAACTCCTCTGCTTTGTCCTGGAGAGGCAGCAGGTCAGTGCTGAGAAAAACAGTTCAAAATGATTTTTATTATCTTTCTCCTTTAATTTAGGTGATACTGTATTTTCAATAATCCCTAAGGTGTGGCAAGAATACAAATTAATTGTTCAGGCTTGTCTGGAATCTAATTACCCTTAGTATAACAGTTTAAAAAAAAAATGTTGATTTTCTTCATGAAATTTATTTTTGTGCATTGGAGGTCAACTGAATAAGTTTCTAGTGATTCTTTGCTTCTCGATGGTATGGCTTGTATTATGACACTTTTAAATGCCTTAGTAATGTTATGCAAATTACATATCATAAATATCACCAAAGTCTCCAGCAATTCTCCTAGTTTCACAGCTGGATAGGCTGGTGACTTTCCATAGAAAACAGACACACTGTTAATAATGATGCAGATAACCAAGTTACCCTTAAAGGAAACTTTGTCCAAACCATTTCACTCTCATGTGGTGGGTTTTAGAGCTCGTGCAGCTGCAGCAACACAGAAGTATGCTATTGTATTATTCTGTGCTTTTCTGGCAATGAGGAGTAGAATGAACTTCTCAGCTTTCACACCTGCCTTCTAGTTTCACAAGTAGCCTATAAAAATAACATTGAACAAATAGCTTCAATTGCCACAAGTGGGAGGTTACTTTTTAACCTCTTTTTTTCCTCTGAATAGCAAACAGTAGTGAAAGAATCTCAAGTAGTTACTGCACCTTTTATTTCTTATACTCTAAAAATAGGGGAGCAAAAAAAAACCCCAGTGGATCTTCCACTTCCTCATTATAATTGATCTATGGCTTAATAAGTCATTGTGATATAAAGCTACAGAGCATAAACACTCTTATTCTCTCGAATTTGGCTAAGCAGAGTCCAAGTAAGATAAAAGACAACAGTTTTGCTTCATTCATGCAGTGAAATTCTTTCCAAAGAGCATCAGCGTAAGGCCACCTTTATCCTCTGTGCAACAGCAGATTTCACTTAAATGAACAAATATATTCTTTAATTTCAGAGTTTGATAACAATTTTCTTCCCTGATGAGCAAAAAGGAGGACAAAGCTTGCTTTTATTCCTTTGATTCACTTCCCTTGATCTTGCAGCATTTCAAATACTGCATAGTTGAAGCTACAAGAAGAATCTGGGCCTTTTTTTAATGCTAGAAAAGGAAATGGAAAAGTACAACCAAATGTCTTGAAAAAACTGTATCTGTCTCAATTCTTAACCAGGCTTCCTCATGATAACGCAATGTAGAGGAAATAATACATAGACTTAAGAATGTGAGTTGTTTTTTTTTTTAAACTTGGGCTATGAAGACCATCACAGCAAGAAGATGTTGAGTATCACTGACAAATATTAATATCCTCCAGCTGGGAAGACGATGGGCTCCCCTTGGTAAGAATGACACGAGCTTCACCTTCCCTCTGGAGGAGAGCTCAAGCCCCTCTGATGTTTCCAGCCCTTTCTGGCAGCAGGACATGAAACTGATCTTGTCTTTGATGGCAACTTGTGGCTTTGTTATCTAGCATGTGGCCTGGTTTTTGGCTATTTTGGGATTATCTTTGCCATAGTGTTTTACTTAAAGGTAAGAAATTGAAAAAATATGATTGTTAAGTATTCCTGTTATGCATCGTATACATGATAGGTTTATTTTTATTTGAGTCTGAGATTTTGATCTCACTCATTTGAGGGTCTGTTTACAAATACTGTCATTTAGGAATAGCTACTATAGCTTGTGATCGTACCAGAAAAGTCCTAAATTAGTTTTCAGAGCTAGATAAGTGATTGGATTTAAGAGAATAGCTTCAATATATAATAGATTCATTTTTAAATAACTAATGTAAATTATTTATTTTCTTAGTAACTTAATAGAAATTTAAATTTACTCTTTTCCTTTCTGGAATTCAAATGAATAAACAGGAATGCTCTTTTCTTCCCCTCAGTTTTAGTAGACTGAGAAATCAAAACATGTAGCCTAAGCATGGCTCCTTCATGACAGAGTTTATTGAAACTCTGATTTACTACAATTTGTAGATCAGAGTAATTTTGTCACAAAGTCCTGCAGTTTATAGCATTATATGCAGAAAAGGCTGCAATACATATGAGAATGCAGCATTACTTTTGTTGCCAGTCCTGAAATGCATTGGATTCTTAGTGTCTCCCATCTCCATACATGTCAGCTCTCATTCATTTTGCAAGAGGTGAGTATAGAAAGTGAGGTGCTTCAGAAGAAATTACTTTTTATGAAGTTTAAAAGGGATGCAATTAGTTATGATATCATGTACTTTTATAATAATATAGATGGTAACTAATTTGATAACAGTTTTCTTAGGTGATAATTTATAATGTACTCCTCAAACATCTTAACATGACACTTCTAAGGGAGAAATTGTTTCTATGATATTTTTCAGTCTCATCTCCTTTAGTAAAATGATACATTCTTATATTGCACTGACCTTTCTCACAAAAATTTGAGCTATCTACACTGCAAGGTTTCAGCTACAACAAGATTTAGAAAGTTATACATTACTTTGTGAATTCAAAAGCACATAGTGACCTTTGAAAGTAAGGAAATAGAAGACCAAAGTATTAAAATAGATCTAAGTAGTAAATTAAATATTTTGAAGTTGTTATTTTTCTTTTCATGTTAAAAGCTGATAGATTAATTTTGGATGCTTCCCAAAGTTTTTCTCTTTCCTCCTCTATTAATGTTTCTCTACAGCTAAAATAACTTGTTAAAGGTGGCAGAAATCAGTGGGAATACTCTTATGTCCACCAGTAAAATACTTCACATAGTAGTGTGTCTTCAGTCTTGAGGTAATTTATAGTGAAGTTATTGTTCTTTTATATTGTTTCATTTTGAATTATCTTTTTCTACATGTATTTTTTCCCCCTCAATTACTGTATTTCAAAATAACTATTTCATTTTATGTTGCTTTTTGGTATTGTGCATACCCAAGTAAATATCTCATCTGATATATGAATATTTTAACATGTACTGTGCTTATGATGTAGAGCAGTGTGGAAGTTTCTCCAATACTCTTGGTTGTGGATAAGTTATGCAGCACACTTACTTTGCTAACGAGTGTCAGGTCTCTGATCAATTTCCAGGGATTTTTCTATTTCTTTTTACTTTCCAAAATTGTCATGAATTGCTGCTCTAAAAATGATGCAGAAAAAGCAAAGACAAAGCTAAGAAGCTCAGTGTATGTTAGGTTGTAGAATAATGCCTTGATCAATAAAATGGAAAAGTTTCTTCTATATAAGTGTATCACATTCAGATGGCATTCTCTTTCAGGAGCTTTCCTGGCATGTTTGTGAGTGATCTTCTATTTAGCTGCACTCCTGAGTAATGTAATACATTTTGCTTTTCATTTTTTAAAGAAAGATACAAATGCCTTTTCCAAACTTCCCTTAATTTAATATTTTCTCTGCATTTGTTACTTCCTCTAAATTGCACTCCATTATTTTAAAAACTTTGTGGTATGCTTCCTAATGGGATGGAATTTTGTTTAAAATGGATTGAAAAATGTCCATTTGTTACTCCAACATGGACAATGAAACTTAGCGAAGTAGTGTGATACCTGAGAATCACAAGAATATGTAAAGCCTTACATTCTGATTACAGCCTGGAAATGAAATCTAACATTTTGCTTCACTGCTAGAACAATCAGTGCTCTGGGTGCAGCTTGTTAACGTTTGTGTTTTCCTGCACTTCATGTTGCAGTCTGTGAGCTGGAGGGTGAACAGGCACAGGAGCAAGCCCAGGTTAATGTTGGAAAAAAAGGGGGAATAATATGGAGGGGTTTAGGAAAGCATGTGGTACTGCTTGGCACCACAAGAAAAGAATGCAAATGATCAAGAATATAGATGAAAGTGTCAAAATGTAACACTAAAGATCCTAATAGGGCAATACGGGGGATGACTGTTTTGGTTGCCTTGTTCTGGTTACATGTAAGGGGCAGGAACAGGCTTCGTAACATCCCTTTCCTGAGGTATCACACTCATTTTAGGAACTACATCATGCAGATTGACAGACTTAAATGTTTTCATGAATACAAGATAAGATTGCATGAACTATAGGTAAAAAGACATCAGTATTGCATAATGTATCTTGATATATTAAAATTTAAAGAAAAGGCTCAGCTGATATGAGGGAGCTGCCAGGATACATTTGGATTGTTCTTTACTTGGAAAACAGATTGCCTATAAAATAGGGTAACTTATATTAAAAAAAAAACCCAACAAAACCCAAGAAGACGTTTACTGAAAGAAAACATTATTCTGCAATTAACTTCAGTTGCATAATTCTAGATAATGATGAATAAAATTTGTTTCTCTTTTTCAACATATTTCATGGGGCTGATCCAATTCACCTTAAAGAAATATCTTACTATTATCACTGAAATTTGCCATGAAAGCTGTGTGCCTCTTGACCAATGGAATAAACTTTTCCTGTGTTTCTGATTTCAGAGCACAAGGACCAAAGTATTCTTGGCAGCCAGGCTGTTCCTGTGTGAATTCTCTTCTGAAAGACATCAATGTAATCATTAGTCTTTATTCTTTCAGAGCAAAGCATAAAATCCTCCAGCCTTGTCTTCCCTTCATAAATATGTCCAACTCTTGTAGTCACTACCACTGGTGATATCTCATCTGAAAGATTTGCAAGAAGTACCAAAATAAACAGCAATGTGTGTGCATGCAAGATGTCCCCTTTATGAAGGAATAATAGATACACTGAACTACTGTTCCATAAAAACTTATTGATGCATTTTCTTAAAAACTGTATCCAGTAAAATTTACTCTAACTGTCCAGTACTACTGTTTCTTTGGCTGTAGGTATTAATCCTGTGTAGTTTGACCTGGAGGATTTTCCGATATTCTTTTTGATAGATTTTTTAAATGTATTGTTTTAATACAAATCTCTTTCAATCTATATGCCATAAACCTCTCAGGAAAATTGACTGTATATATAAGCAAAAAATTGTGAATAATCTCAAGCATTTATATATGTTCTGAAATGGAGAGTGAAGAAAGAGGGAAAACCACAGATCAAACAGTAAGTTTTCAATATCTTTAGTGTCCTTAGATTAGAAATTTTAAGAATAATTTAAATATTCACACTGAAAAAAAAAAATTAAAGTATAACAAAGAAAAGTGGGAAGTCAGAAGATAATATAGAATTAATGATATTGAGCAATAGCAAAATAATATTCATATAGTAATTATGAAAATGAAACTAGTAATAACTTCACTTTTTTTCCATATGGAGGCAGTTAATTTTTCATAAATACATGGAAAAAACTCATGAACTGAAAGATGAAAACAGAGTTGAACTGATTCCTGTAGAAATTGAAATATGATATAATGTCATTTATTAGTTATTATAATTTTTTTTTTCTCACTTGTGACTTGAAATTTTTCTTTAGAAGTCAACAAAAATAATTTCCTGGAATGTTGCCTGTTGTCATCAGGAAATGACATCTTTCAGAATTTCCTTAATATTAACTTTTTTTTTTTTTTTTCCCCACAGCAGGCAACTTGGAAATTTCAGCTGGTGTTGAAGGGACATATATTTGTGAATTCATGTAAAAAATTTCTTCCGTGTGTGTTTGTGGCTGAACCTGGGCCTTCATTTAGTTTCTTGATGCAGTAGAAAGGGCTGGCTGAAACCTCTTGGTCGCAATTGTGGTTTGGTCCCTATGGATATTGCAGGCTTTTTCTTGCACAATGACAGTTTATTTGCTTTACCTGTGCTTGATTCCATGGCGTTTGAGTGTGTTAGGGCATCCCCATTTTTAACAGGAGGCAGCATTTTGATAGCTCTGGCTTACACTTGGGACTAAATGCAGCTGGGCTCCCTTTAGTGCCCAGCATCACTTTAGGTGCTGTAGCATCTCCAAGATGCCTGTGCAGACCTGGCTGCATCCAGGTCAGGGGCACCCAGCACTGCCCAGGGAACACCAGCTCCCCAAGGTGGCCCTTCCCTGCCACTGGTGAAGAGATCAGGGCCATGCTAGGAACTATAGTCACACTTCTGCCCTTCAGCCATTGCTCCAGAAGGGTCCCATGTAATCCATGTGCTGTATCTGCCAACAGATACAAATCTGCCCACCTCAGGTATCTCAAACTTTCCATAATTCCTGGTACCTGTTTGCAAGTAGCTAAATACTGCCCAAGAGTTCTGTTGCCATTGCACTAAGGGGAACTCTTTAAGAAGCAGTACCTGGCTGTAACCATTGACTTTGATGAAAGCAACTTTAGTAGGAAGGCAAATTTAAAACTAATGGATCCTAGAGATTTAAATGCATTTGTGTTTTTTATTTGACAAAATAAATGAGCACATATAAAGTGCTCTTCAGATATGCTTGGAGAGCACTGTGCTGTGTGCAAATTTGAGCTATCAGTTGCTGAGACTTCAGCTTATTTCTATTTAGTTTTCACAAATTAGGCTACTTCCCAGTGAAAACCAGCTATCTGAAATACGTAAATTGTTTTAATTCAGGCATTTGAGTTATGGGTGAACAAGGAAGGTTTTGCCTCTGAACTCAGACCCAGTTTTTAGGTGCCAGGTGGCAAAGGCATCTCTAAGCACACACCTTGCTGTGAGCAGGGTTTTGGGTTTTAGCATCGTATTTGGGCTGTGTCATACTTCAGTTGTTTTCACTGTAGCCTTCACAGAAAAAGTGACTTGTATGTATTAACTCTGAGCAAAATTTTGACGAGCATGGGCATTTTCAAGTCATAAAGATCAAAAACTGCATACAAGAAAAGCTGTATTTTTGGCTTCTCTATGTTGTTTATGAACAAATCATCCATGTTCCTATTTTTTTCTTCTAATATGAAACTGGGAAAAAGCATGTTCCTACTGTTGTTGCTTCTGTCAGAAAAGTAGCCAAATACCCCAAAACACTGAGCTGGGATTTGTGCTGATGGCTGAGGAGAGAGCACCACCAAGTTATTCTCCCCAAAGTTTGCAGTGCCCTTTGTTTGATAACCTCCTCTTCCATTGATGACCACTGATGGTGTGCCAGGTGCCTGAGACCAGAACAACACTGCATGGAATGCCACAGTGGCTCTTGCCTTGCCATTGCACTGTTGATGAATGTGCCATCTTTGGAGCTTGTGGCCAACTGTAAATTTCCTGCAAGTGGGGAAGTCCATGTTTCTATGGTGTCAGTGAGTTGTCCGTCTCTGAACTTGCTGCAAGCTGCCCCAGTCACTGGCACAATGAGAATTACTCGAGTACTTTGGGGCATTCCTCTGCTGGCATCAGAGAAACCTGAAGGAGTGGCCTGGGAGGGAAGTGGCAACTGAAGATTCACTGCCTTCTCCATCCAAGATGTTGCCTTCAGGCCATACTGAAGCTGGGCAGCATATTGCATTTTGCTGCCAAACCACAGTTACCAGCTTCAAAGCTTGCCCTGCCACTGGAACACTGACCTCTCTTCCAGCTGCAGTGTTTGGGAAGAGCACAATCAGCAATTGTCTCTGCTGATCTCCAGTAAAGACCAAGAAGGGGGACAGATTTAGTGTTTATCCTGTACAGGGCTGCATGTGCTTTTCCATCATTTTTAGAAATTTCCCTTGAAAGAGCTGACAATGCATGATCTATTTTAAATAGTGCTTCAGAAGATGAAATTATTTTTGGTCTAAGTGAAATCAATAAGCAGTTTTAAATAGAAGATATGGTTTAAATAAGCAAAAAAATATCCAGTGACCCTCAGTATTTATTGCATGTCTTAGGTCCACTATGACAAACTTTCATTAGCTAATTGATAGCTCTATTCTGTAAAGCAGCTTACTGAAACCACCAAAACCTCACTCTGAAGTCTTTCAAAACCTCACTCTGAAGTCTTCCAAAGGCATGAGTAGTAACAGGTGCAGGTGTGGTGTTGCCTCCTTTATTTCAGACTTCTTTTTCTCTTATGACACCTGCTCCTCAAAGTCCTGGACCTTGTTCTCCCTGGCTTCCTTGTGTGTATCAGGAAGTCTTCCAAGTCCTGGTCTGTGCAGCCCATTCCTAAGTTGGGTGCTTATCCAGTTTGCATCTTCCTTGCCTGCAGTGTTACAAACTCTCCTATCCTGACGCTACATGGTTGAGCTCTGCACGTGCCGGGCTGTGTAAAGCAATGCTTCAGCCTTGCTTATGGAGATCACCATTCCTCTGCCCCTGCTCTCACAGTCAAAGGTTTCAGAGTAGATTGGGTTTCCTGAAGAGGAAAGCATTTTAAAGTTCTTTATAAAAATTAATGTCTCTCTCCCATGCTAGCTTTTTTCCCCCCAATGCTCTCTTTTTACTGTCTCCTTGCCTACCACTGTAATTGTGATGTTGGTATTTCATTTGTAATGTTGACTATTTTCTGAAATAAATAAGAACATTGCTTTATTTGTGGATAATGCTGGTCCCTTATGTATAATACTGGGACATGTTGCCTAGCAAATTCTGTGACTTTTGATGAAATATGTTAGTTTCTTCTCATAATTTACATCCATTATTTCTCACAGTATTTATGTATTTTACATGCTTTTGTGATGCTGACTTAAAGGAAAGTGAAATGGTGGTCAAGCAGACTGATGGACACAGTTCTTTCTTTGAGACTTTGTTGCTGGGTATGAGCTTAATCTGATTAAATGTGCGTCTTGTAGCTGCTCCACTGGGACAGTAACTAGTGGTTACTGGTACTTGTTGGTTCCCTTGGTGTGGAGAGTGGAGTGGGGTGGGCAGTCCTAAAGGGAGATACAGCCTTGCCCTAAGGCAGGTTAGCTGCATCACACTTGGGAAGTGCTGCTTGTGTCAATACCAGAGCTTGGGATGACTGGCTCAGAGGATGTAAAGTATGGTGAGTTTTGTCAGGGAAATCTACAGGTAGTCTTTTTTTTCATACATTTAGGGAGAATTTTGCCATACTGTTAAACAGGTCTTGAAAGAATGAATGTCTTGATTGTACTTTCTTACTTTTGTGAACGATGCATTTGAAATAAGTATGTGTGCATAAATACATCAGAAATAATTGATTTCTCATTAATATGAGGATGCAATTGAATCAACTGTTCCCATGCCCTGACTGTTCTCATGCCCTGAGTTCTGCAGAAATTAAAAATTGTGTCCTAACACTGCATGAACTTTGAGTTGTATGCCCTGTCTCATGCACACTTTTTATCTTCATAGCAGAAGTAGTCCGGTTTAGTGTAGTTCCACACAGGAGCAGGGCTGGGGTACTGGCCTTTTCTTTCTCTCTCCCTCTCTCCAGTAGGTTAATTTTTGTCAGATCTCCTGAGATGTTTGCTGATTCTATTCCTTGCTCAGCAACAGGAGGTTAAGACATAGAAAAAGGCTGTTTTGGAGCCTATTTGAAACATGCCAATAATAGCAATTGTTGCTAATGTTGCTAATGAATCTATTCCTTATGAGTACATGACATGCTCCTTCTCTCCTGTGATAGAAGCTTTAAATATTAGTAGCCAAGAAGTGCCAGCATTTTGATTGCTGCCTGTAGTTAAATACATAAAAATACCAGAGGCATAAAATATTTCGGCATAAAAAAAAGCAAATGGGTTGAGAGATAGGGAATATAAGGCAGAGGCAGAAGTGTCTGCTTGGAATACTTGATATTGCCTTTCTTTTAGCTATTGCTAAGAGAAGTTTAGCAGTCACATAAGAAATGTTTGTGTTCCCTCACCACCTATGTTTCAAGTGGGGAGTTTGATCTCTAAATTAGTCCTTGTAATAAGATTTTTCATGTCTACATAGTCATGGTGCTGGTTTTAAAATGCTAAAATGTGGAAAGTTCTACAGTGACATGGGAATGCTGACTCCATCCATGCTGTTCTTGGAATGGATCTGTCTTGCATTTTCTTGGCTGATCTGCTGTCAGTTTTTGAAGTGGCAACACTGTCCTGTGCTGCCTTTAACTTATCCCAGAGTTAAAATAACACAACAAATATAACAAAGTAATCTTTTAGAAGAACAATTCTTGCACACTTCATTCCAGCTGAACTTATTTTGGCAGTTTTATGAATTGAATCTGCTGCTGACCATTAGAATGTTAAACAGAAAATTTCCATTGAAACTTGATGTTTAATCAAGTTGTACTCCTATAACCCTGATAGCATAAAAGGGATAAATTCTCAGTATACATTATGCACATCATTATACACATAACCATTCTCTTTTTTCAGTAGCAGATATATTTGACAAATTTCAGTGTTTAAAAACATAATTTTATTTAAATGAAACTGTTATTATTGGGACTTAAAAGCCTGTAAAGCTTTTTTACCATGCTGCATGCACAGGTATTTTTAGAAGCAGTCACAGAGTTTCTCTCAAACTGAGTCAATGGTAGAAGATTTCAACTGAGAAAGCTGGTAATGATTCAGGGTAAGACTTCAATTTCTTTATATGTAAGAGGAAAAAAATTCTGCCTAACATTCTATAATTGAATACTTGTAATACCTAAAAAAGCCTTAATAGATATTGGCATTGCTCCATACAAAACTTCTGTAAGTCATCCTAGTCGTAATGACTTCAGCATCCTAAATTGGCACGTGTTTATGCATTAAAGAAAGAGCCCCTCTGTTGCCCTGTAAGCATGAAATCACATAGGTTTTTTGTGGTTCTTTATTCCAAGGACTTTACAATTGATCCCTATATAGTTTTTAAATTAGAAATTCAGTATTTTTTGTTCCCCCAAAGAGCCTGTATGCTTTGTGTTTGAGCCACATAGATAGGTTATGTCTTTTGTATCTAACTGACTTCTAAACTCTTTTCTGCTGCTTTTGATTATTGAATAGTTAGCTTACTCTAGCTCTGCAGGACACTGAGGAAAAAGATAACTGTTCAATACAGATATGGATATTCTCCCTCCAATTCTCATCAACACTCTTGTTATCATTTGTGTTTCAATGCTGTATAGACATGTTATACATCCACAATTTTCTATCCATAAAATAAGAGAAATAGTTAGTTCATAAATTACCAAAACATAGATGTGGTGCACATCTATCATAATCATATCAATATCTAAATCATATTTAAGCATAGATGAATAATACTTTGTAGGGAAAATGACTGTAAACTTTTTTCTTCTGTACAATGGTAGCCTATGTGCACCATTACCATTCAGTCAGTGTATCCTTTCATTAAAATATTTCACTGCATTTTCATGAAGTTTGTGTGCAATGCGCATTCCTGGTTTCAACCAAACTATAAAACACGGCTGCCAGCTGGGGTTGTGAGCACCACCCTTTGCTTCCATCAGACTTCTTTTCACTTCTCTGCAAGCTTTAAGGGTTAGTTTAAAAAATTACATTCTTTATGACCTATTGCTCTAATCAGCTCTACAATCTAGCTACAAATTATGTTACCACTTATGTCAGAATCTACAGATGATATTCAGTTTGGGATTAAGGTACCTGAATGCAGTTTTCTGCCTCAATCAGACATCTAATGCCTTTTCAAAAACCTTAAGTTATTCCATGTCACTCCCAGCTACTGCACTAAAAGACTCCAATCCTTCTTAAGTCTTGTGTGAGATCTCCCAACATCTGCAGAGCTATGAGTAAATAGGCAGCTCCAGAAGCTGGGGAAAGGCATAATAACAACAGTAATAATAATAAACACAATCACCTGTATTTATGTACTGACTCAATTTCTCCATGCCTAATATCTCACTATAGTGCATGAAGATTAATCAGTACAGCGACAGCAACTGAGAAATTCAGCTGAACAGCCTCTGTGTATGTGGTAAACTGTGGTATTTCAGATGCTTGAGGTTATCTGAGACACCTGCAGGGTAGAACATGTGTTGTAGGATGTACAGAGGGTGAATGTTCTTTAGAAATGGCAGCAGGAGGTCAGGCATTGCATCTGAGAGCACCAGCAGTGGCACCAGGTACTGGTATGCGAGCAGCTGAATTGAGCCTCAGAGTATTATCAGAGGCACCACTGACTGTACTAGAGGCATAGGCACTTTGGGAACTGTAGACACCAGAATTTGTGCCTCACAGATCTGTGGGCTGAACTCTGCCTTGTCGAGGAGCTGGGTATTAATTCAGCACAATATTGCTGCTTGGCTCTTTGCCTGTGGTACCTCAATGCTTGTCATGTATATAGAAGAAATTACTAGTCCATGAACTAAAGAGACCTGTTCCCATAAACTAACATTCTCTGCTCTTTGCCCTCCAAGTCTTGTTCAACACTTTGACTTGAAATCCAAACAATATCCTGTTTGCTACATTTTCTGTGCCTAATTAAACCTTTGAACAGTCATCACTAATTTTCAGGAGCCAACATCAGCGTAACTAGGAGTAAGATTGGCAGGTCATGTCTACAAGCACTTTATTAAGTCTTTTATTGGCCTTCTATTATCAAAACATCACTTCAGTATTATGAAGGTCAAATGCTTGAAGTGTGGGAGTCTGAAGAGTGCAGTAATCTTCCCACCAGACTACATCCATGCAGCCTGAACAGAAGTTGGGGCTGAAGTCAAACTATGTAATAATCACAATAACAATTCTGGATCATCAGAGGCTTTAAGTATGTTTTGCAAGTATTAACATCACAACAGAATGAAGTGCGTATTGTTAGCTTGTGTCCATGTCTGTGAGGATAAGTATGGGATTAAAAAGAAGCTATGAACTCTTCCTGAAACCTTGGGTAAACCATTCATATTGGCAACTCCTATCTTAGGTGGATAGTAGTGCTTCTGTATTTAGTGGGGAGCTGGAAGGCAATGCTAGCTGTGGAGGGTATTGCTATCTGAAATGACAAGTGTAGGGGTGTTTTTTCAGCCAAAAATAATGTGAATAGAGATTCAATGTACAATTCATATTGGCATTTATCAAAATGTGTGGAATTCATACAGTTGCAGATGTCTCCATCTGAGCTTGTTGCCCTTGCATTTCTTTACAGTCAGTGGAGGTCTAGTCAGTGTAAAGTGTAACTAATCTCATTCTTAAGTAGGTGTCTAAATAGATGAGACTGACTGCAAAGGGTGCATGGAGGTGACTAGTTCAGATGTAGGAGAACTGAATCTCATCCTACCTGTTCCGTGGGCAAAACTGCTATGATTTTGCCTTTAAAAATATACATTCAACTTTACTGAGCCACAGTTAGCATACCAGATGTAGAAGTGTTTCAGAATAAATCTGTTTTAAGCATTTACCACAGATTCTCATACCAGAATTTTCATTTAATTAAAAATCCCAAATAATTATTTATCATCTTACACAAACACAAGGCCAACACCCATTATGTCTGTGTGGGTCATCTGGAGCAGCAAGTAAGGTAAAGGTTTCACAGTGGAGACTGAGTAAATTTTCTAGAACTTCTATTTCTAGGGCTTCCTAATTTCTGGGACTGTTACATTCTTCCTTAATGTGATCTCTTGGAACCTTGTTCAGATTTCCACACATTTAATGCAATGCCTGGTAACCATGTGTAACCATCCCTAGCTCCAGCTGGTGCTTAAGGAAGGTGTGGTCTTCTATAGCTTCTGTGTCTTACCTTCCACTGTGCAGGTGACTCAGGTACCTGCACACCTGAGTGTCCCAGAAGGGCATTGGACATCATATGGATATCTTGCCTCAAACTTCCATTTATTTGTCATCTCTTTACTTGGATCTCTTACAGTTACCCTCATCTACAAGAAAATAATGTTACAGACAGAAATTTGCTGCATTGAGAATTTCAGAGCAGGCATAGATCATCCACACCAGAACTGTACACAGTTACTGGCCTGAGTTCTCATTCTCATCCTAATTATATGTAGTTTTCTTTCGCCCTGTTTGTTCCACAGTCATGGCTGATTTCCCTACTGTGAAAACATATTAATCTTCTGTAATAGAATACTTATTCTACAGCGATAACTGGATATTGACACTCACAAATTAATCCAAGAATTATCTTAGTTGATTTTGACAACTGATTTCAAAAGACTTGGAAATAGCTTCATATTGGAAGAAAAAAAGATCTATATGAGATCCTGTAAGCGATGGTAATTCTCTGCCAGCTTTTACTGGTAAAGAAAGTCTCAGTAATCAGCAACACAGCAAAATTCAGCCACTTCCAAACAAACTTATAAAGGAAATACATTCCAAGCCCCCTCAAATAAAATAAAATAAAATTAAAAAAAAAAAGTGAAGCATCTTAAAGCACTAAGTCAATCTATCATATTCTAGTAAATATGTATGGGACCTTCATCATTACTACTGAAGTGAATAGGTAGTTTGATGCTTTATTTCTTACAGATTTTTTTAAAACAATGCTATTCTCATGCTGATCACACAATTTACTGGAAATTCTTTGAAATTCCATTCTGTACTCAATGGTAGATTATTGAAATATGAAGAATATGTTGCTAATTCAAATTAAAATCAATGAATATTTAAGCCCTATGTTTACTCTGAAGCTACAAGTTTGGCACTGTAGGGTAGCCAGAGCAGTTGCAAAAGAATATTAAGGGATTCATGTGGTGTTTTTCCTAAGGAATAAATATTCTAAGTCAGTGTGGCCAGTCAGGCCACAGATCTCAAATATCCTGAAACCTGCTTGAATGTACAAGGAACATTTTTGATATCTTAATTTTAAAATCAATCATAAAATTTTAATGCCTAAATTTAGGAAAGTTCAATTGTAAGCTCTGTTATTTGGGAAGGGCAAGTTCATTAATTTCCATCTGGATTTAGTACAGGCTTGACTGCCCTTACTCTTGCTCGTGAAAATTCCACGCAAGAAAAAAGGTCAGGAGTGTTAGCAATCTGCCAGTCAGGAACTCTGCAGGAAAGTGAAATTATAAATGGTAGGAGTTACAGAAATAATGTGAGTCATGCTAGGAAACTAGGTGTATCTAAGAGGAGCAATGGACTAGAGTGTATTTGCTTTACCTGTGCCTACAGCACAGCAGCCTCATATTCACCATCCCCAACAGGAGCGAGTGTAAATAGTATAACTAAATAAAGGGGTGGGAAAGCAAACTGTAAGGGAATATCTCCTCTCATCCAAAAGCTGTGAAGCTGTGCAAGGGTGATGCTCTTCACAATCTAATAACTCCTTGCTATGCTTGTGAACAAATGTACAGTTTTTAATTATTTTTCTTCCTCCATTTGATGATAAGCGTAAAGGCTTGGCCAGGGTGTATCTTAGGAAAGGTAACTCATCATGCATATTCAAAACTGACATGACTGGCATTTAAGAGATAACTATAAGAAATTAACTCATGTTTCAAATTGAGCACGCAGAAAGAGACCTTTCTGTTACATCTAACACCACCCTGAAATATTTTGTAAAACTTCAGTGTCCATAACATCATTGAGGTTTATAAAAACTTTTTACACAAATGCTTTTTTTGATTAACCTCTCTTCTCAATTCAGGCACTCTGATTTTTGCAGGGGAAGATTTTTTGTCTTATATTTGTGAAGAAGTTTTTGCTTGGTAAAGGAATAAGCGCATTGGAATGATGATACATTGTAGTCACTTTACCCTCTATTAGAAAAGATGTAAGTAAGTAACTAAACAGCAGGTAAGCCGAGTTGTCTGTTGTGTGCACTAGTGTGCAGTGTAGCAGTTCAATAGTTTCTCATGCCATTAGTGTGGTAACAATACTGTGATGATTGTACTCAAAAATACAAAGAGGAATTGTGTTCAAAGCCACAATCCTGATATTAATTTCACTGGGAGTCTTATTATAGTCCATATATGAATATGGTTTGTTATTTCATCTCTTAAAATCTGTCAAGCAGTGCTCTCTCTTCAATAAACATTTTTTGATCAGTCTTATTAAATGTTTTAGTTGCTTTTATGTAATTGCTTTTGAATCAAGGCATTCCTGTCCTAAATGGAGAATGAAAAGTAGCCTAGCAGTGAAATCTTTTCACTTGCTACTCAGATTTTCTCTCTAACTTTACATTAGTATAATAAGAATATAAAATGCAGAGTTTTAAATCCAGAATGGGTAAGAGTGTGGTAAAAAAAAATCAGAAGTGTGAATACCTATTGTAAAAATCAAGAGTTGACAAAGGAAGCTACATTACACGAAAGATAGAGAAGTAGTTAAAAAATGATCAGATTATTAAAAGAGCTTAATGCAGCATTAAGCTTCATCAAACAAGATCTTCCACTCTCCACAAAACCTTTCATTGTGTTCCTCTTTTTGCTCTTTTCCATTTTTACTTGTTTGACTTTATCATACTCTAGTCACGCTCCTAATCATCCATTTGTATTTCCCTGCTCTCATGTCCACTCCTTTGCTTCTCAGCCTTCATGGCTGAACCGTGCCTCCACTTCTGGGAACTTCTCTGTGAGCAGTGCTTGTCAAAGAGCCCGTGTATCCTTCCAGGGTCCTGACTGCTGGAAACAAAGCTCACTACATGCCTAGTATTTCACTTGTTTGTGACCAGCTGTTGTCATCTGAACTTAAAGAGTGACAAGTTGACATGAGAAGGGAGCGAGAAGCCTGGAAAGTGGTGGACATGGCTACTTTCAGAAAGGCTTATTCTACTGGCCTAGGCTTTAAATGTGCAAGTAATTTCATTCATATAACACTTCCATTGATTTCAATGTGTTAGCTGATCAAAAAGAAATACTTTCCTGAACATAACATAGAAAACTGAGCTCTTAGCAGCTATTTCACAGTGATCAGATGCAAGTTCTAGTCAGGAGGATTTGAACCCATTAACTACTAAAAGTCGGGAGTGTGCATCCAGAGAAGGAGCACTCAGTTTCTTCACTTTTCATAAATGACTCCTACTGACCATGGGTGAAAGCAGGGCACTGCTGTTACATGTTACACGGGCTGTGGGTCTGAGCGGGTGTAACTATTCTTGGCTTAATCTCCTAAGGATGTGCACATTTGAACAAATCTCGAGTTAGGAAAATCCTTTATATTTGCATTAGAGAAATTAAAACACTTAACATAAATTAAGTTTCTGTAGTACTGTCTTGGATTTCTTTGAAAGTATCAGTGAAGGGGCTTACAGAATTTAATTCTAATCTTTAGAAATTACTTATGTAAAAGAGTAATAGCTTCCCAGTCAATAGGTTTGAAAACTGCTCATCAGCAAGGTAGGTAGATTATCAAAACTACTTTAATTAATGTATCCCATGTAAGCCTTTGGCTATCAGACTTTTGCTGTCTAAATATGTAATTACATATTGCTATCCCTTTACAGATTAAAAGGTTATCTCTGCTTTTAACTTTTCAGATGGTTTTGTTGGAGTATAGATTTAATTTCCCTTTTAAATTTTACAGACTGAAAAAGTGTCTTTTTTCTTCCCCCTGAGAAACACTGAAAAGTTTTTTGCTTGTAGTTTCAATCCCCTCTTGCACTAAGGACTTGGTGAATCTCTTCTGAACAATCCTGGATGGATCCTAGATGTTGGATATGTTTGTGTTGTTTCATTTATCTTGTTCTCTGAAGTAATTTAATGTCCACTTGTGTATATGTGCAGCCAGAAGTATGCTCCTATTACTCTTAGAACACTGAGGTTTCCTTATTCATTAACATGACTTTATGTACAAGGTGGTGATTTTTTTGCACTGAATGCCTGAAATGGGAGTCCTTCTGGTCATCAGTCAGTCACTGTGTAATTTAAGTTTGTATCCTAATGCATATTCAAAAGTACCAAATAAAGACATTTAATATATCCTGACTTCCAACTGCCTGACTTGACAACTTCAATTATTTTATTTTCATTTACATTTTAGAACCTTCTTAGATGTAGAAGTGGTTTTATTTTTAAGAAACTTTGCATAAGTAGCACACATATTAGCTACCATATGCCTCTGTCACTCATGCTCAAGAATAACATTTATCCAACCAGTCTAGTTAGACCAGTCATGGGGTGAAGATGGTTAATAATGGGGAATAATGGAAAAGACCTCCAGCAGTAGCTGTACACAGATCCTTGAGTGACTTTGAGAGACAGTGTACCTATATGATATAGTTTTGCTGTATTTCTCTTATCCTTATTTATTCCTATTGCAGTAGTGCATAAATGCATATGGCAAAAGGTCCCGACTGCTTTTGTGTCTCACAATCTGTGAAACACTGTCTAAAAGAAAATCACTCACAGAGAAGTGTGTGTAGTGTCTTGTCTGAGAACAGAACAAGTGTCTCCTCCCTGAGACACCATCACGCCAGCCAAGGCTGTGCAGCTCTGCCCCGGCACACGCCCGGTGAGCGGGCAGGAGTCAGAGCACCTGGAAAGGCTCCTCTGCTTCCCAGAGCCTCACAGCTGCCTCATGCCTGGGGGGCAGCTGCGTGACTGCTGTAGTGACATGCTGGAACAGACCTGCTCCATGAACAAGAATGTAATGAAAAATTACTCTCAGGAATAAGGCGTTTAGGGCTGAAAAGGATCACTTGGATCACTGAGACAATGCAGTCGTATATATTTAATTGGACTGATTTAAGTCCCAATTCTGTTCATTGTTAGTTATTTTTATTTTGTGTCCTTATTTTGTATTTTGGAAAGTTTTCTAAATCTTTGCAACTCAAATGGTTTAAAGCAAACTAAATTTACTTTTTACTATATCAGACAGTAGTCCCCTTCCTCACCTAGCTCAATATTTTCAGGATGTTTAAGGAATTTGTCTAGGAAGCAGAAGACCAATATTCAATTCTTCCTGTGCACAGATTTAGTGCCTTAACTTAATTTGTCTTTTCCACATCACTGATCAGTGCTCAAGATAAAAGACTATTAGCTCCTTTCCCTACTCTTACAAGAATATCACTCTTAACTTAGAGAAGTGTTTTCAGGAACTGAGAATTGTTCCACATAAAATATCTATGTTATCAAGTTGTTCCTAGACAATATTAATTCTAAAGCAATGTATACAGAGTAGAAAAAAATACTGAAGAGGGTTACCAGGCTGACAACAATGTTCTGGTGCTGTCTGATACACGGATAACAAATGCTGTTATTCAGTGGTCTTCTCCAAATATAACTTTCAGGGCAAGGCAAAAAGTACCTCCATTATTTATGTATCTGTTAAAGTTTGAATTCCGCAGAAAACTGGGAATAGAACACTTCAAAGGAAATGGTAAGCATTTTATAGTGGAAATTAATACATAATACAATAAGGTTTGTTGCTTTTTCCTTCCCAGTGTATCTCAGAATCCACAGAAAGACAGCATTCCATACAGCCAATACTTCTATTTGTGAATTTGCCCACTTAAATGAATTGAGTTACCTATCATGGTTAAAGTTAGTTGCATGTTTGGGATCATACATTCTCAATGCTTGCTTCACCTTCCTCAACTTCACAGAGCACCTCTTCTTAACTCCCTCCAGGCTTTTCTTGCAACAGAATTCCTCTCCTGGACATCATGACTGATACTTCAGAATCCTCCATCCCTTTTTGTCTTTTCAAGCAGTTTTGCTGGTAATTTGACAGGTCTAATTCACTCTCTTATTTTTCTTGGGCAGGATGTATCACTACGAAGAAATCCTTGTTCCTCACATATTTAGTGTAGTGTCTCGGGAAGTGTAGTCTTGTAGTTCTGTCATGGGAACTTAACAGTGTTTCCAAAATCTTTTGGCATACCCTCTCTTCCACTTGTAGAAATATCTTCTCCTATCTGAAATATCCTCTCCTATCTATAAATACTCCATGTGGGATGGTGTTTCTGCTGCATATCACATTGCATCCACCACCTGTAAAAGCGTGGGAATGGCACAGATATCGGCTTGAAGTGCTGCAGTGGAACAGGTGTAGTGACCTCTTGTGCTTATGGTATGGGACATGGTCCAGGAACAAGACAACACTGTGGGATATAGAGTAGCACTTCACTGATTCACTGAATTTCAGGCTTAAAGTGCTGCTATGAGTATCTGAACTTGTTTCCTGGAAGTTGCTGGTGAGGAACCCATACTCCTCACCCCACACTCCCCTGCCTATTGTTGCTTATGGAAGCTTGAAATGAAGAAGTCTACAGTTGTGGCAGGTATATACAAATACCCAAAATAAGGTATTTTCCAGAACTGGTTACCAGTGATTGCTGCCCGTTGGTCAGCAAAAAGAAGGAGCTTCCTACCCTGAAATTTCATCCAAGAATCCCTGTCTCAAATCATCAACTTCTTGAAAGAAAAAAGCAGTTACTATTCTACAGACCAAAAAGGAGTACAAGTAGAGATAAAACAGGGGTAAATAAAGAAGGGAAATAAAAGAGATGTTTTGCTTTTTCTAAGAAAAGAAATTAAGATAATAGCAATGAAGGAGTCATACAGAGAAGACAATACTGTTATGAGCAGAATAGTCATATGAATTTCCAAGCTCCATGTAGCCTGTGCTGATTAGGCAGGTTTAATAACTGACCAGTTGGCACTTTTTTATCATTTGTTCTACATCCTCCTCTTCTCTCCATGCATAAACTACCATACAGGCAATGCAACAAGTACAGATGTGTTCCACTTATCTTTTCTATGTTATACACATTAAATAGTGCCAGAGGACAGCTCATGAATATAACATTTCCCACTGCTTTTAGCTTGTCCTTGTACTGCAGCCTAAGAGGAGTTTTACAGTACACTTGGAAGGTTAACAAACCTGAGCTTTCACAAACCCTGAGGGTACTCCCAAACTCAGCCCCCATCACAAAAAAAACAAAAACCAAAACCTTCCCACTCATACTATAAAACCACAATTGAACATCCCTGCAGATCTTGACTGCGGTAAGATTTCACAGGGACAGAAGCAATTTCTCAGGTAATATGGTCTCAAATCACACAAGGCATTGGAGTTTGTAGCCAGCATTTGGCTCTCACCTAGAAACCTATTGTATTTTCATTACGGTATAGAAGAGATTCAGGCACTTTCTTCCATTTTATTTGAAGTTTTGAATTTAGGGCACAGGGCTCTTGCTATAAACTCTGAAATGTGCCTATTTGCTTGCAACAGACAGTGCTTGTGTAAGAGTTTCTTCCAGTGGGGAAGCAGTAATGTGGCATATGGGGATAGCATAAAAAATGGCCAGTTATTTATCAGCCTTTACATTCTGATCTGCCATTTCAAGCAATGATTTATAGTCCTACCTTCTCTTCTGTGCCTCTCCTATTTTATCCTGCTGCTTTGGCTGTGGATCTTGGAGAAGGACAGATGTTGAACTTCTGCTATAGGGCTGTTTGTTCAGACCAGGAGGTCTCAGTTGAAGTCAATATCCTCAGCTTGGTGGCCAAGACATTGAACAGTGAATTTTCTGCCGAACCTGAAGTCTTAACTGTACCATACTTTGGACCCAACCTAAGGCTTTCTGAGGCCAGTGGGCAGACTTCCACTGATCAGGATGACCTTTGGATGTGGCCCAGAAGCTGAAGATGTCCCTGGTCATTGGAGGCAGCTGGCATAGAGGATCTTTCAAGGTCCCTTCCAACCTAAACTTTTCTGTGATTCTATTATGTAGCTATGTTTTCATAAGCAGACAATTACAGGTTAACTAATCACAATTAAATGAAAACCTAATAGGCCAAATTATTCTCTGGGGTAATTCTGTTGTTTTTCAATTGAGCTATATCAATAAATTATTTGACACAATATTTTGCTTATAGGAGGGCTTATGAAATGCTAATTATGTTGGTCAAATTAGGACAAACCAAACAGAATTCAGCTTTGTTTGTATGGTTAAGCACTGTAATTATGAATGCTGGAATTGACAGCTAGGCTTAATGTGGAATACTCAGCTCTGACTAAAAATGTGTAAGTGAAACACTTTGTTGGGAGTACATACTGTACGGAAACTGGAACATGTTTTTGGACAGCATCCCTGGCTTAAATCAGATGCTAAGATTCAGCAAAGATGAGTCTTGAAGGTAAGGAACACTTTAGCAGAAAAAAATCATAATATGGGTGTTAGTCATGGGTTGCATTGCCCTGTGAATGAAGGTTCAGCTGAAATAATTTAAAATTGCTAATTTGTTAATATATGATTGACTCTAATCTGAATAAAATTGCCCATGTTAAAAGGGGAGCTGCAACTGTGATTGATTTTCTTTGTATTGTCCAGTTTGGTCAAAGTCAAATCCTGACACCACATCCTAAGACATATCTATAGAAGAGAAGATCCCGCACAGAAACAACATTTCTTACATAACCAAATCACATTATCTAAGTTCTTATCCCTTTTAAAGCTCTTTTGTCAACACTCAGTGGAGAGCATGGCCCATAATGCAGTACATATACGAATATTACATGGTTATTTAGCAAAATATTTTAAAACAAATCACTATATGCATTTCAAAGGAATTCTCTGAATAGGGCAAAGCATAAGTTTCAAACTGTCAGTGCTTGATTGCAGGTTTACATTGAGATGCTTTTGAAATTACTAGAAATACCAAGAAGGCAGTAATAGCTAGCTACATGAAGATCTAGATAGGAAATCTGAAGTGGAATGCCAAAAGTACAAATGTGTACTCTCTTTTAGGTCTTCTGTATGTATAAAAATGGGAACAAAACCATTTAACAGAAGCAGAGGTGATGCACTGGATTTTGCCAACCAACTGAATAATTGTGGTTTATGCTGATGTATGGCTTTGCTGTAAAAATCTCTACAACACGCACCAGAATTGTTAGTGAAGATGAATTGTGTGACTGCTCTTCTGGCTAATATCCATTAAACAGAGTAACCACATTTCTCCTTACAGATTCTGATATACCCCCTCATAGGTAAGTAGCTATTATATTCACCCACTGAGCCTCCTACTCACTCATAATACACGTTTAGCTCACTGTCAAAAGTATCTCTGGAGTTCAAGTGATTTATTTTAGCTCAGAAGGTATTAAGAAACAATTGGGATTCCTTTGTTTTTATTACACAATTTTTGTTAGAAACTGGTGTGGGGGAGAGAGATTAAAATACTAACCTTTGTTTCTTTCATGAACAATTTAAAGTTTTAGAGCATCTTTCTCTCATGGCATTATTACAATAATAATATCAACAATAGTAATAGTTAATTTTGAATTATTTCATTTGAACCTTCACTGACAAGGCAGTGTAATCCATGACTAACAGCCATATTACAATTATTATTATTGTTATTATTATTATTGTTCCTATGGAGAGTATTTCAAGGACTCTTACCATACCAGAAAAGGGTTGTTGTTTTTTTTTTTTTAGCAGGTGAAGGCAGTCACACATATATATATATATTATATAGACAGAAGAGTAGCAATAAGAACCAGGCTTTTATAGCCCTCTGAAGCTTCTGGCCATGAGTCCTTGCTTAAGACTGGTGACATAGTTACAGAATTAATAGTATCTCTGTCCCATTTCTGGTCCCCCTGGAATGATTCCTCCAGGTGTCAAGTCTGATGCCTAGTCCTGTGTCTGGATGTAAGCTCAGCCTTTAACCTACATTGTGACCAGAATCTAGGTGCCATTCCAGCTCTTACTCAAGTTACTCAGCTTTTAATGAAGTTGTCTGTATGAAGGCTCCAGTTTCTCCATTTTGCTGTTCTCTGGCTACTATGTAGGCAGCATTTATCCAGTGAGACAAATCATTAGAGGAAAGTATTTTAAAGCCTCAGCCAATTTACATGTTTATCTGGTTGTCCATTGTCTTATGCTGCCCTGTGCAGGTAAGTCAGTGACTTCTTTTTTCGAGGGATTAAGGCAAATAATTTTAAGAAATTAATTATTTATAGTGAACAGTTCCAAACATTTTATGGCATTTCTTAGTGATTTTGCTTTCTCCTCCTCTCTCAGTCCCCTCACTGCTTCTTACCTCTCTGCTTGGGTTCGTTTGGAGCTAGTCCAGCCCTGCTCCTTCCTGACACCTTCCTCCTCTCCAGACCTCTGCCACTTCCTCCGCAGTGCCTGTCCATTCTGAGACCCACTTCTGAAACTTCACTTCCCATTTTTATTCCTGGCACAGCTGGGACTGAACTTAGTTCAGATAGTGGTTGTCCATTCAAAAGCTTGTATTTTGTACCAAATGTTTCTGTTCCCAATCAGTTGGTCCAAGCAGCCTGCCTACTACACCCATTTGATATCAAAAGCTTTTGGCTGCTGCTTGGTGTCTATGGGACACTTAAGTGGAAGTGTTTATTCCTCTCTGATAGTCCAACTTATCAAAGCTATAGTTTGGGCAGGAGTCAACATCCCCCTTGGACTATGTCTGCATTTACCACCAATGAGTCTGCTATCACAGCACAGATTTGATGGTTTGGTTGGGAAAATTCAGTATTATTTCATTATTGCAACCATCTGATTGAAAGAAAAGTGATAACTCATTGTTGTACTTTTGAAAGAGTCCACTTTCAATTTTTTTTTACTCATAAACGTATCAATTTTACAATTTCACTATGGACTGCAGTCCCTTTATTCCAGGAAGGATTGGTGCTATTTTTTGTAGGTTGTTTTTTTTGCCATTTCTTAAAGTCAGCAAGAAACTGGTGCAAGTGGCATCTTTCAGTTGCCACTTAAGTCACAGGCTAAGGTACAGGAGGACAAGCTTCAACTGACCTAGGTGTGATAAGGCAATTTCCCAGCAAACCAGCACTGCAGTGCAGTGCTTAAAATCCCTTTCAGCAACAATATGAAAGTCTCAGGGGTGCCATCGCATTGCAAAAGTGCTGGTAGAAGGATAAAGTTCCTTGGTGGTTTTTTTCTCTCTTTGTTCCTTGCGGATCCTGGTAGCTTGTGGAAATTAATAGGCTGGAATCGAGAGTATTGCTCCTTATTCTGTTGGTACAGAGAGATTTGTGTCCTTTCTTTCCCAAATCTCTTTAAAGAAACAAGAAAGGCAGAAAAAACCCACACTTTAGTGGGCTGGCTAGCTTCAAATACCAGCCACTGTTGGCCTTTCATTGGTGTTCAGCAGCCTTTGCAAGATTGTTTTGGGAGCCCCTCCAACACACAAATTTGCAATCTGCTGATACATATGCTGTGGAGTTGAAAGTGTTTTTCATTTATCAAGAACCTCTCAGAGCATCCTTATGATTCCTGCACTGATTCAGGCTTTTGTCAGAGTTGCCCCTTACATTTCATCAGTCTTCAGCAGCTGAGATGAGGCATTGCTACTGCCAGATACCAAATTCATTCTACAGATGAGCTTGCTGCATGGAGATGGGAAATATTTTATTACTCTCATGACTACAGTGTCAAAAAATTACTGTAAAAAAAATTGTCATTATATCTAACCCAGACTGAAATGTAAATACAAGGTTATGCTACTAGTCATCTACTTGCACTTCACTGTTACTAAAATGTTCTTTTAAATTAAACATTTCCAAACCACACCACACCAGGGGCATGGCCTCCTTAGGGTCCAGAAGACAAAAACTCTGTGATGGTTATTAAACCTCCAGCTGCTTTAAAAGTTCCTCTCATTTTTTCCTCTGACAAGAAAAATAAGATGGTGTAAAGAAGCTTCTATTTCAAAACCCTCTTCCTCATCTTCACTTCTCTTTCATTGCAAACGGGGACCATCTTTGTATTCTTTTAGAGTGTGTTAGAATTGTGATGGTTTTGTGGTGGAGACTATACCCATTGCAGGCAGAAATCTGCACAAGAAAAGGTTGGTCCTTCTCCCTTTCTCTTATTTTTCTTAGAAGACTTGCATTCATTTGCTTTCCTGAATAAATCATCCCAGATATGACTTAGCAGTTGTACTGCATCAGTAATATGTAATTAAAGTTTTCTATTTAATGTTTTACATATGAATAAAACAGTACTAACTAATCCTTACAAAGTACTATCAAATACATTAATACTGAACCCTAAACTAAAGAGGCATTTTAAAGTTTTGTTCCAGACTTGAGAGGTGCTGAGACAACAAATACAACTTTATAACTACAAGGATGAGCATCTTCCCTGATGCAAAGGGATCTTTCACAATGAAAGAAAATAGTTGCCAAAAATATGTCGAACATTTGTGAAATTCAAATAAGCAAGGAAAGCCTAAGCTTGTAAATTCTTACATTCTTTAAGTATCTCATCTACAGAAAAGACTGTGTTTGAAAATACTAATTCTAATAATGGAAAGGCAAGCTTGCAATGACCTGACATTGTAAAAATACAGCACTTGCTTTATTATTATTAATTTTTACATTGTTATGGAAGTATCCTCTGCAGTAAATCTGTTGTAAAGAAATATTTTAGACTAAAAATGGTGGTTGTCCAGCATTTCCATCTGCAGCAGTGTTGCAAGCTCAAGGCATCTCAATTGTGAATAATAAAAATGTGCCTTAAGTTTCCAAGATGTTTACTAGCTCTTTTTTTAAGCTTTTCATCAATAAATCAATTGAAGTGTAAGATGATTACTTGAGCAAATGAAAAGGTAATGACTCAGTTTCACTGTATTCTTAAGAAAAAGATTATTTTTTCAACAATTAGCAGTTTATGGCCAATTTGTTTCTCACATCAGCATAATACTTCTTTCCAGTCTGGATAACCTTTGCTACTTGATACCTCTTTAGCCCTTGGTAGATACATGTGCATAAACAGACATAGTGTTCTGTAAACAGAAATCTTCTGCCTTCTCTAGTAGCAGATGAGGCCCCCTTCAGCCCCTTTGTTACTGCAAGTTATCAAATGGACAGAAGACTTTAGTTCACAAAGGCAAACATCACTGTTCCCTATTTATACCTGTCCTTTCTGACATACATTAACAAAAATACCCAGAAAGACACTTTGATTTATAGTTACATTTTTGCTTGAGCCAAAGTCCAAAATAATGCCCAAATTACTCTCTAGTTTAAAAGCAAGACCCCAGACAGCCTTGTAAAAAATGAGCTTAAAAATATCAGTAATCTTTACATTAAATCTGATGATGGTAAATCCCTCTTTAAGGATGAGATTCTTCGCATTCTCTTTTATCTCCTGTATTTTCAACTTCAAAATTTCTTATGCTTTGTGTTTCAAATAACAGTAAGCAATTAAGTAATGTATTAGCTTAAAGTAACATAAAAACATCAAATTGGTGCATGTTTTAGTGTTCAGTTCTTAGATGCATTGGTTGTATTTGAGTTACTACATATTCTTTGTCTTCAAAGAAAACTTTAAAAAAATGACCCTCTAAATTTACATCTATATTTTCCTGAATCAGCAGGGGGTTTAGCATCAAGCAAAGAATATACACAGGACTGAATGCTCTCTTTGATTCATAGGTTTGTGCAAAAGCTTTGATATGACAACCACATGGAGGCATTCACTGAAATCTTGGCAGTTCGAAGGACTAAGAAAGTTCAGGATGAAGAACTGGCCATGCACATGTCTGTGAGAAGTCATTCTTTATAATCCTGTTGAATTTTCCTAGTTTTTGACCCAAATATTAATAAGTTAAAGTCAAGGTAGAACTGCCTGGATTCTCCATTACACAAAGGAACTGTTTCTGCTATTCAGATAACGTAAATTAGCACACTCTCTTTAAGGCACCTTTACCAATGAAGCACTGAAAGACTTCAGAGAAACAGCAGTGACAGGCATGTGCACTTCTATCCACAGCCCTGTAGTGCCTCTTTCTTGGTCCTGTCTCCCAAAAGTAGAGTCTCCAGTCCTGAGAAGAAGCCCATAGAAATTCTATATATGTACCTGGGGTAAGAGAATAGCATTTTAGAATTGAATGCTAAGTAGCATGGTGAACCAAACAGCTCTTTGAGTACCTCAGTGTGAAGCCATATAGAACTAGCCAAAGGGGATGCTCAGTGTCCTAAATAGATGTGACCTACATTTTAGACCTTTGCAAGATTTAGATAGATATGGCAGGGACCTCCCTTTGCTCTGAATTTGAAAATATTAACTTCTCATATGGTATGATTACACCTTTTCTCTCTTTATTTTATTCTGAAGTTTTATTTTGAAGAAAAACCACCATCCTGGTGTGTTATTTGGTCCTGTTCTGAATACTGAAGCATTCGCAAAAGGCGTCATCTTTATTTTCCCCTCATGCCTGAAATTGGTGATTGGTCTCAGCTACTTTCTATGCTAAGGCTCAGGAGGAGTTGGAAAGTCCCACAAAATAAATCCAATTTAAGTAAACTATCTCAGTTAATGCATTCCTATCAACATAAACCTAATGTATCATTTAAAACAATAAATGACGATATAAACAGTAATATACATAACAGCATTTAAAAATTTAGCGGGGAATTACTTGTTTTGCTAACATTGCTCCTCGCGCTCCAACTACGTCTCCAGCTGTGGTAGGGCAGAGGTAAAAGAAAAGGCTTCCACAGATGGGAAACATTCCTGCCAGTACATGGGGAGCAGGCAAAGCTGTTATTGTCCTGCACCACCCTTTCTGAGGAAGCTGCAGAAAAAGCAGGGTTGGCTGCAGTTTGGAATTGCAGCTGCCTAGGGCTGGATTTTCTCACTCCTTTGCTCAGCAGACTGAGCAGAGTGTGAAATGCTGCCTATGAGACCAGAAGAGGGATGAGATGCTGCAACGCAGGGGCAGCCCGGTGCTAAATGTGCCTCTGACCACCTCTCCACAACACTTTTGGCCTGTCAGCCCCAATTTCTCTACACTTAGGTGCATTTTCAGCAGTGATTTGACCTAAAATCTGGTATTTCAGCCCAGCAAAAAAGTCATGCAGGACCTGGGGGGGCGGGTGCTTTAGGTGGGAGGCTGGTTGCTGCCACCTGACAGAGGGGTCACACCTACCCTGTTCTCAAGTCTACGGGTCTCTGCACTCTGGTGTTGCAAGCATAGGACAGGCTGTGCTCACCCCACTTCTGGACTGTCCTCCAGTTTCAAAGCTGTAGTGTCTGTACCTCTGAGCTCACCTTGAGCTTCCTTCACCTCTTCTGGTAGACACGGGTCTGTGGGCAGCACAGTTGGTTAATGCAGCTTTTATGATTTTCTGCCCTTTGGGGTAGAACACTGCTATTAGGCATCAAATCCTTTAATATGTGTGTTTGATTTTTGTCACTTCGAGGCAAAATTCTGAGCAAGCTGAATTGTCAGTTTATCCTTTAATCCTGGTAGCTCAGGTAAACTAGTGCCTTTTCTCTGTGAACCAACGGAGCAAAGCAGTGGGGAAATAAACATTAATCAAGAATGTAGACGACCCTGGATAAAAGTGGTGTTGAATTCTCTAACATTATACAAAATGAGCTGGTATCTACAGCATTTATTAGGCTGAGAGAAGATGAGCTGCAATTCAGTGTTGAGGGCTGACAGGCAAATAAAACATTTAAGTTGTAAAGGGTATGGAAAAGAGTATTTTACTGGTTTCTGAATAGGAATTAACTTGTTTGGATTCCATTTGATTTCATTTTGCTAAAGTAAAAGAGCCCTACTTCTACTGTAAATCAAACCAAAGAGCTTGGCTGGGATTTAAATGCCTACATATCTAACATGAGTGTTTTTGGCTGTGTCTACACTGTTGTGGGCTGCTCTTTGGAGTAGATCAAGGCTATCATTGTTGCACATCCAGTTCTTGCCTGGAGAAGCCTGAAACCTGTTCTGGTGCAGTATTTTGGGAGGAGTGAACATAAATGCACATTTATTGTNGCCCCCCCCGCCCCAATCCCTCAGGGTGCCCTTACCTCAAGAGTGACTGGTTCCCCATCTTCAGTGGTTATATTTGCCTTTGGGGTCATGTGGTTGAGAAGACAATTCAGTCTACTTTCTTGCACGAGTTTCTGAGTTTTTCTGTACATTCTTAAAGGGTGTTCAACTAATACTTGAGCATCACCCAGACCTCATGGTACTGATCCTCCTGCCAGTACTGTGAGCTGAGGGAGTGCTATCCCAGCAAAATCAAGGCAGAGAAGACTGAGGTGGGCTTCAGGTTTGCTAAGATGCTGATGACAATTCTGTACTGATGCACCCTGAGTTTAGCACTGCACTGCATTTGGAGCATTTTGAGGTGCTCCCAGTAAATGGAAGTACAAATTTACAAGGCAGCTCTGTCCTTCAGGTGGCTCTGTCTACAAATGATATATGTAAAGAGCTAAATCTTCTGAGAACTGTAGGCAGGAGATGTAAAAATCCCAAAAACTTTAAAATACAGAGTTTCTGTTGGTAAGGTGCCACCTGTTTCTGAAGTGGCCCTATTTACATTGAGAATTAATTCTCTGGAACCCACATCTTGCCACTACCAAGTGGGACTTCTCTGGGCATTTCTTGGAAGAGACATTTGCAGTTTTTGAAAGAAAGAAAAGTATTTTCTAATGCAGCTCTGGGGCTCATGGATTAGTGATTCAATTCCCAAATTAAAATAAGTTCCTTCACATTGTTTTATCAAAAGTTCTTGAATTCCAGGGGAAAAAAAAAAAAACAACAGAAAAAGAATAAAATTCAGCCATTTCCATAATTCTCAACTGTTTCCTCTACTATGCTGGTTTATGTGGCACCTACCCTTAGGTATCTCAAATTTCTTTGGACATGGTTTAAGAAGCCTAACTGCTGGATCTTGGATATTGTTGATTTGGACTGTCTGGACCATGATGTGGAGTAGAAATACTGCATTGCTTAACATTGTGGAATAAAGCCAAAGTGTGAATTCCTTGAATGCTGTACAAATTTATTTTTTTATTAAAAAATTATTTTTTTATTAAAAAATATAAAATAGAAACTGCTGGGCAGTTTATTTCTCAGCTGTCTGTGTGATGTAAGGCCTTGCCATGTCAATGGGTCAGGTCTGTGGGGCACACACATATGGGGTCAGCTCTATGGGTCTGATGCATTTCAGATGTCTTAGATTCACTGTGAATGTACCATATATGTACTTACATTATGTGGGTTTCTGTTTAAGAATTTCCAAACAGAAGTTAAACATCCTTCTCAAAAGATGCACCTTAATCCTTTATTTATTTATTTCTTGGGTTGTGTAGAGGATTCAGCATAGTAATATGTTGCACTTTCTACTCACTTGGCTTCTGATTTCCTATATTGCCATGCTGATTATCCTATATTGCTATGCTGACTTTCCTAAATAAGCTCAGATCCTTCTTTAGTCTATTCCCATATATGTCCTTCCAGTAAATAATGCCCATCCTACCTGGTGAATGAATGACTAGATGATTCAATTATATTGTCTCTTTTTCCTGTATTTTGCATGTAAAGAGAAAGGGGAATGTTAATAAACATTCACAGTTTATGATGGCAAAGTCCAATATATGAAAAAACTTTTCCATGATGTGGTTGTTAACATGCTGCATGTGTCCCTGTGTTCCTTGTTTCATGCAACGTTGCTATGCTTAATTAAAAGCTTCTTGGAGCCATAGTTTTATTTTTGGTTCACGTGCACACTGCAAGAACTTAAAACCCGTTCCCTTCTCTTTCTCTTTTTTAAAATTATTTTTTGAGGGGAGAGTTTGATCTTTTGCATTTTTAACACACTTCCCCTATTGCTGTTCATTCCCCACCTTAGGGTTACTCCTCCTTCTCTGATGCACGAAAGCCTCAGTTTCGCACACTGCAGCTGCTCTGTGTGGGTCTCTGCAGGGTTGTGCAGGGCTCAGACACGGGCACACGTCCCAGCACACCACACTGCTCCCGGCTCCGGGACAGCAGCCTGTGTTTGTGGGGACAGCTCGGGGCCTGCTCCCGGCTCAGGGACAGCAGCCTGTGTTTCTGGAGAAGACAAAGGGTTGACGGCCACACAATGCCACCCAGGACTGAGCGCGGTGCTGTGGTCCATGTGCGATACGACCTCTGGGGCGGGGAGATCATCCCGCACTTGTTGCTCTCGGGCAGTGGCACAGCCCAAACCTTCCTCAACTGTCCTTCTTCGCCCTCTGCCATGCAGCAACAGCCGGCACAGCCCCAGGGCTGTGCCCCGCGTCCATCGCTGCCGCGGGCCGTGCCTGCGGTGGGGAGACCCCCGGCCGGGCAGAGGTGGGAGGTCGCGGCCCATCGGGGACTGCTTTGTGTCCGGACAGCAGAGTCCGCACCTCCACAGGCC
>VZTR01005010.1:371928-406414 GCA_013400775.1 Chaetops frenatus
GTGTAAGCCCGGGCCCTGTCCTGCCCCACCTTCCCCTGATCCCGGTGTAAGCCCGGGCCCTGTCCTGCCCCACCTTCCCCTGATCCCGGTGTAAGCCCGGGCCCTGTCCTGCCCCATCCCGCCCCGTCCCGGGTGGAGGAGAATCGGGAGAGGAAAAGGTAAACCCCAGGGTTTGAGATAAAAACAGTTTAATATTTGAAGCAAAATAATGTATAAGTACGGATCATACTAATGATAATAGTAACAAAAATATTAATAACGATAATAATGATAATAATTGTAATGAAAAGGAGAGGAGTAAAACCCGAGAGAAATAAGTGATTCCCGATGCAATTCCTCATCACCCACTGACCGATGCCCATCCCGTACCTGAGCAGGCGCCGGCAGCCTCCAGCTAACTCCCCTCCAGTTTATATAGTGAGGATTATGTTCCCTGTTCTGGAATATCCCCTTGGCCACCTCGGGTCAGCTCGCTTGGCTGTGCTCCCTCCTGGCTTCTTGTACACCTGCTCACTGGCAAAGCATGGGACCCTGAAAACTCCTTGACTTAGGGTAAGCACTATTAGCAATAACTAAAACATCAGTGTTATATCAACATTATTCTCAAAACACAGCACGGTACCAGCAACTGGGAAGAAAATTAACTTTATCTCAGCAAAAACCAGGACATCCTAGTAGGAAAATTTTTACCAGGGGATGGGGGTAGGAGGTAAACAAAGGTGTATATTTAGTTATCTATATTTTTTTGAGCTTTTGGGGGTTTTTTTAACTGATTGAACAATTTAACAAAATTATAATAATTAACTACTGTAAGGTTTTTTTTTTCCTGAACTCACAATTCAAGAAATAAAATGAGACATTCTGAGTCCTGAGTCCATTTTAGGTGTTCATCTGCTGTTGGGATTTGATTTAGTTTTATTACGTTGAAAGAATCAATATGTTACAATAATTCAGAAGATGCTTCAACTGAACTAGGTGTAAGGGGCTTTTTCTTTTTTGATTAGTAATTAATTAACAGTTCTGTAAGTAGGAACGCAGTACCTGAAGTACAATTTTGGATGATGGTATCTGATGATAAAATGGATTATAAACTACATTAACTGTAAATAGATTTAAATATTGTACAAGATGCAAGTAGATCTTGTGCACCTCTATATTTTACATTTTCTTAGTGTCTAATTTTTTGGTTTGCCAATATTTATGTAGTCTCTCTTTATGAATATATAGGCATGTTTAAAAATGTAGAAGAGAAGTTATCATGGCATCATTTTCAAATCCTGTTTAAGCCCTCTGCTTTCTTGGTGTTGACTTTGTTTTCTCATTACACATAACAATCATATAAGGGTGAAAAATTAATAGCAAAATTGAAAATGTGAGGCATGCAGTAAAAAATTTAGTTTAAATTATTTAGCACATATACTTTTAGAATATATTTTGATATCAGAAGTGTTCCTGAAGGAATTAAGGTGGCAAGACAGGAATTTCATTGAAAGAAACTTCAATATATGAAAGGAAATTAATCCAAGCCCTTATTTTCTAGATACATGCTTCAGATTGGGTGAAGTTTATTGTTTTCTTTATATTGGAGATTCACTAGTTTAGAATTAGTTTTATTATTATTTTTAATGGCTCTCAGCTCCTGGTCTGCTTTGTAAGTAAACTATTTCCATTAGCATGAGTGAGCTACTTCCCTTTGCAGTGATTTAAAGAATTAAATTACCAGAGAGCCTTGTATTCACAGACTGAGCCTGAGATGTAAATACATCTTCCTTCCTTATAAGGAGGAAGAAACACATCATCCCATGCAAAGTAATCTGCTAAGAAATACATTATGAATGATTCATAAAGACCATGACCTTTTCCAAGACCAGCCATTTAAATATATTTATTTGAATATAAGGTAGCTGTAATCTTGAAAGCCATCTTCTTTATTCCATTGGGTTTTTTTCTAATATTTCTTTTGTAGCCACTCTTGCTGACCTGTATGAAAGTATTAATATTTTCAATGTTCTTTTCTGAGATGCCTAAGCACATAATTGCCAGATGTTGTGGTTTCTCTGGAGTAGACCAACTGCAAACATACAATGACCTCAAAAATCATGGTTTCAGTTCACTGTTTGTGAATATGTGACCCCAGTGTACAGAAGCCTTTGAATGGTGTTTTGTACTGTTTTATCTTTCAGCTTGTAATTATTTTCAGCATCAGATGCTTTACAGCTATAGATCTAGTAACTTACTTGACAAAGTATCTAGCACCTGGTATGAAGGCACGCAGTTATTCTGATGCCCAGAACTCACTGCTAAGTACAAGAACCACACAAAGTAAGAAGCCTGTGTGTTTGGAGCCTCAGGGTCCAGTCTGTGCTTTCTGAGGGCTTAAGCAGAGCTTAAGCCACTCACGGTCTTCCATCCTCACCATGCCCCAAAACCATTTAAGCACCCAAGCCAGTGGTTCTGAACCTTCTCTGTGTGTCACTGTACATCATGGCAGAGCAAGCTTTGGGGAATCTCCCCATGGATATTCTCACCTTTGCTAGGACACTCCTAAGGCTGAGGAAACAAAATTGATGTGCGGGAAGCAGGGGGTATAAACTGCTGTAGGAATAAGTCCAGCCTCAGAAATAATTAAAAAAAAAAAAGATGAAACCCAGGAATATTTAGTAACGTTGTATTTCTTTAGAAAGAAAAGCACGGTGTAAAACTGAGGACAGGGCCAATGCATGGTATTTGCTTGTGGCAAACATGGTATGGAATATTCGTATTGTGATCAGATAAATTTATTTTGCAAGAGTAAATTTTTGCTGCAGGGGAAGGGTATGCACATAACAGATTTAATGGAATATGTGTTTTCTGTTTAAATATATAAATTAGAACTGAGTGCAAAGAGCTGTTTGCACATCAATAATTGCCTTGTGTCTGACTGCCAGCCAGGCTTGACTGCTCAGCAAACACCAAAGAGGGGCTGATTGCTGTCTTCATATCTGCTGTTTGTCTTTGACTACTGCATGCAGTTTTGGCTTCAAAAACGTGTTTTTGTTGCAGAGCAACTGATTGACACAAACCACCCTGAGGTAAAGTCACTGTAGGGATAAACCACTATGGGTTTTTCTCAAAAATTGAAGTATCTAGAGGATAAATGACATCTCTGGTGTGGTTGATCTCACATAGTTTATGACATGATGCAGCTAAAGTGCTTTTTCTTCATCATAGCTTCATGTTACACAGCTTATATGTTAGTTACCTTCCAGGGTCATATGATATCTTTTTCTGACCAGAGGAGTAAAAGCTTACAGCAAAGTTCCACAAGAGTTGATAACTCCACTGTCATTTGAAGTGGAGCATGGACATGTGTCTCATTTTGGTTAGGCAGTTGGGCTGTGGCAGTGTAAATTTCAAGCAGAAGCAAGTTGTTTCCAGAACTATGGACATGGATGTTGTTTATCCTCATGGCCAATACAAGGAACCTTTTCTCTTTAGTGTGCATGCCATAAATTTCAGTGACAGATTCCTGTATTTACTTCTGCTGTATTCTAATCCAGCCACACAGAAATTCACCACAGATCCAAATTATAGCGAGAACCAAGCCCATTAGCGACCCACTCCTTTTTAAAATAATAAATAGCAATCAAGCTTGGAGTTACTCAAATAAAGGCTGCAGCTAATATATCACTGATAAAAACCAAGCAGATACTTTTATTTTCCTTAAGCTGGTTTGAAAAAAAAATTAGCAGAAATGGGCAAACCACAGCAAAGAGAAAGAAAGATAGAGAAATATCTGGAATAATTTCTGAAAGGTTACATAGTCTGGAATGGGTCAGGCTGGAAAAGAAAGAGCTGGGAGAGATCTAAATGCCATAAGTAATTGGAAAAAGGTGAGCAAGGAAATCTCTTTCTCCTCACATAGAAACAAGGAAACAAGGGAGCATCAGCTTGAACTTGCAGGTGGCAGGTTAGAGAGGTGCAAGGTGAGGGCCTTGCCTACAGGGAATGGATAAGTTGCCATACCACTTGCTTCAGTATTTTTTAGGTGCCAGACAGGAGTTTTAAAGTATTCCAGTGGGTGAATTCAGGACAGGGTCAGATTACACAAGGGCTCTTAAATAAAAATGGCTCACCCCAGCTGCTGATGTCTTCTGGCTGCTCTAAAGATGCTTGACGGTGTCCATAACATCTCCCCAGGGCTGGTGCAGGATGTGGTGGAGCTGCACATGTCAGACAAGGCAGCTGGAGGCCTGGTGGGGTATCTTTGGGCACTTGGCCCAAATGACCTGAGGGTCATGCATGCCCCCTACAAGGCATGAGCCAAGTACCAGGGCTTGGACAGCTCTGATGAGATGTGACAGGTGATCTTAGCTCGTGTCTTGCTCAGTGGACAAGTGAAATGCTTGTGTTGCTGCAGCATGGGAGGCAGGTAGAGGAGGAATATGTAAATGGCCTTAAAATGAGGCAAGAGCTGCCTTATGATATATAGCAAGCAAAGCTATTCAGTTTTGTGTCTCAGCACTAAACTAGGAGAAACAGCAGCTTTTGATTTCCAAAATATATGTTGGTTTGCCAGGATGTGTCAAATCTTTGAAATGTTTTACTTAGGATTCACTAGCTTTGTAGCCTTGGGGCAGATTGTTTCCATTTTTCATGGTAATTACAGCACAATTCTGGGCCTATTCTAGGGGCTATCACTGGTTGGTGCCATCAGCTCTGCTCATGTGCAGCTCACCCTGGCCAGAGAGAGCCCTTGGCTTTGCTGGTCTTGAGGAGCAGCTTCAGGGCACCACGGGGGAATGGAAACTCCATTTTTTTAGCAGTGAGCATGAGGCAAACCAGCACAAGGATCTGACCTCTCTGCCAGCACTGTAAGATACCCAGTGAGTGGGTGGGAACGACCTGGGCAAGGTAAGAGACAGTGTCTCTGGTTCTTTGCAGTCCACTGAAAGCCTTGCATGTGTTTCATGTTCAGCAGCTGAGGTAAATGTAGTCAAGTCCTGTGAACTGATCCTGGGCCTGGTCCTTCCATCAGGGACAGAAGTCAAACTTGCTCTTTAAACACCAGCCCTTCCTCGTGAGCTCAGATGCCAGAAATGGGTCCTAATTCACTTCCCGGATCTTAACATGCTGCACCTTTGCTTGCATAAGTGTTCTGAGAGCTGCATGAGGACTTTGCTCTGCTCTTTGCTATTCTCTCTCTTTCTGCTGGTTGTTTAGAGGATGGCATGGATATATTCCATGCTGTTGCCCTGCATCAGCCATTGCCCTGTGCCCTGGAAGAGTAGAAGTTATGGATGGATGGCACAAAAGAGCAGAGAGATAACGCTGCTTCAGACTTGCCTTGCTGTTACTTAGCTGTTGCAGTCAGCATGTTTTCTCTTCCTGGTGGCCAAGTCAGAATTTGCCATCGCAAAACCAGGAATGCATATGGCTTTGATGGTTGGCTACAGCCACTCTTTCTCTTTCTGAGCCTTAAACCTTCTCTTACAGTTATTACTCTGTATTTACTGTGGATTTTGTGAAGTGATGTCTGAGAGCTGCACAGGCTGTGAACTGCCTTGGAAAGTCACACATTTTGACTGTGCCCACACTTTCTGAAACAAAGCTCAGAACAGGCTGTAACTAGAGCCCACTGATACTGGTACTGTTTTAATGCGGTTGAAATAGATTGGAATGAGCAACTCCATTTACAGGAGTTGATATAGGAGTTTAACTGATTGTCTCTTGATTCTGACTGATGCTTTATAAAACAGTACATCACTTGGATAATAACCCTGCTTTGCAATCTGTGTCATGCTCCAAGGTTTTGATAGACTGTCTTGTTATAATCTTATACTATTTTTACAAGTAACCGCTCCCATATGCTATGCCAAACCACTGTGATACATATATATATATATACACCTATATATATATATATATCCATCAAGTTTAATAGAAAATGACTTGCTGATTTTGTCATAAATGGTCAGGCTGTACCTGTACTCAAATAATATAATCTAACTCAAATGTTGTGGTTCCTAGTTTCTTACTTAACAGAATTAAATGGCATGTTTGCAGAGATAGAATCATAGAATCGCTTAAAGACCTTTAAGATCATTGAGTTCAACCATTAACCTAACACTGCCAAGTCCATCACTAAACTGTGCCCCTAGAGTCTAGCTTTGCTTCATTAAATTCTGCCTAAGTAGTCTGAAGTATTTAGGATTTAGGGCAATTAAGTTAGTCCAAGTAGCTACTGCTACTAGAATTTGTGTACATATATAAATATATATGTGTACATATATATATATAAATGTGTGTATCCTCTTGCTATGGTACCTGTCGCAGAATTCACCACTATTTCTTATCTATTTCTATGCGATCTGTCTTCCCCCCATCTATTATCCACTCAGTGAATGTATGGTATCATGTGGATTGTGTGTTATTTTCTTAAGCTTCAAATAGGGAAATTAGTTCTGAGTGGGATTTTCCATTGTAGATTTAACCTAGAGTATGAATAAATATATCTCATGGCCTGTTTTTTTCTCACTTATGTTTGCCGTATATGCTGAAAGATTTGTAAATTACAGTTTGATTGCTACTGGTTCCACTTAGTCTTCCTTTATAGAGTACTGTGTTATACCACACTAGAAATGCTAACTAACCTGTGTGCAGACCAAGGCACAGCAGATGATAAGGATAGGCTATTTCATCAGAGCCTAGATGAAATCAAGTGAAGAGTGTACTTATTCTGAGTCCTGATTTAGCAAAAACTCTTATGGGCATTTAAAAAACCCTCCAACAATGACATAAAAACCCAAACTCACTAAGCAAGTCTTGTGGGAATTAGAAGGCCTTGGTTTCTTCATTCATTTGCTGAAGGGACACAGCCTTGTGCTAATAGAGATGTCTCTCAGGAGAAAGGAGAAAAACTGCTACGTCATTTTGATTCCCTGGGTGGTTTGGTTTGGTTTCTGCACTTCCCTCTTCCTTCTCCTGTTTGTATTGTGAGCAGCAAACCCCACAAAACATGCTCCAGCTGTGCTCTTCAAAGACAATTCCTTTCTATTAAAGCCCAAATTGCTTTGTACCTCAAGGAGATGTGATAGAAGTAGGAAGTTATTTTGCAGCAGCTGTGATCTCCTGCCTAAATCCTAGAATTTACAAGATATGCAATTATTTATCTGTGGGGTTCATTCTGTGAAACTGCTTTCCCACTAATACTGTGCACAAAGCAAGCATGCTGGAGAGCAGCCCCAATTCCTAGCAATAAAATAACAGCAGCATTCATAGCTAAATGTAGAGATATTCAGTTCCCTTTCCTGTCAAAAGGGGCTAAGTCTCCTGACTTCTAGTTTACCAGAAACTAGTTTGAGTGTCTTAGTTCGCTCTTTTTGGTGAAGTCCTTTGGAGTTTCTCCTTTTGCAAAAATAATTAAAATCTTAACAGGGCAAGATAAAGAAGAGCTAAAGCTGGTTGTTGCGGGTATTTCTCTGAGGAAGGGACTGC
The DNA here is from genome assembly GCA_013400775.1 of Chaetops frenatus. Classification (NCBI taxonomy): domain Eukaryota; kingdom Metazoa; phylum Chordata; class Aves; order Passeriformes; family Picathartidae; genus Chaetops; species Chaetops frenatus. The sequence continues at coordinate 379,405 of VZTR01005010.1, forward strand.
CTGTGTTCTGAATGCTTAGTGCTCCATACTCACTGAAATAGTTACATATGCACTACAAAAAGAATTAATTTTTAACTATCCCATACTGTGTATTTGTCCTTTTCTGGTAAAAAGAATACCGAACAAAAGATAACCCAAGGAAAAAACCCAACAATTGCCCATTGAAGATAGAAGAGCTGTAGTAAGAGGGATCAAGAAGTTAATGAGCATTCATCTCAGTGACAGATGCTGGTTGCTTAACTCTGGTCAGCAACAGAAACAACTTAAAACCCATTTCCTTACCTTCTGTCAGTCTCTAAAGTGTTCCAGTGTATTTTTTTGAGAAAGAGCATAGGCAGGCACATATGGAAGAAAATTCCAGCTGGGGAAGTCCAGGAGATTGAAAGTGAGTGCCTAAGGGAGCTGGGCTTCAGGTCACATTGCTCACTCAATTATTTCCATAGCCAAGGCTGTGCCCTTGTTCACTGCAATGATCTCATGGTTCTCATTTTATGCAACTGTTTTCATGAGAAAATGTATTCCTAGTTCCCTAGAAGAGTTTTTCTGGTTCGTAGGTAATCAAAGGCGAATGAGAGATGTGTTGAATCTAGCAGCATCTGGACCCATAAGTGTGTCCCATTTTGCCTCCATATCTGTCAGTGAAACATAGCACTCAGTGGATGGTGACTATATAATATCACAGTTATGCAAAATATAGAGTTGCTTATTAGGGAAGTTATTCCAAACATATGCTCGATCCATGTCCACTGAGGGACACTAGAGCAGAGATGCAGCAAGCATGACACAAGCATGGGGGGTTCTGAGAAGGAATCTGGATGCCAAACCAGGGAAGAGAGAAGGTGAAACATCTCCTGTTATCCACAGGGCTGGCAGCAAGCAGCTGGGCTTGAGCACATTGACTTTAAGGTAGTGCCTTTCTAATGTCCATGATCAAAGCTGTATACAATAATAATCTGCTTCCTCAGCTTGGACTATGGCATTTCAGTGCATACTTCATGAGAAGCTGTGTGGTTTTTATGAATACTCTTTTGTGTTAATCACCTATTTTGTATCTTTCAAGGGTTGCTGGGAGCATTTCTCTTCTCATCAGGTACTCCCACATCAAGTAGACTTGAGAGTACCATTATTCTATACATTTTGTTACAATTAATGCTCTTCTAATCATTGCTCATGGGCTACACCTTACTTTTTATGTATTTTCCCCATAAAATACCATCACTGAGGATCTTCTCAAAAATAGCAATTGTTTAGGAATTTAGGTTTATTTTTAAGAAAGCACAGTTCACAAAGGTGATTTGACCTCTCTCTCATTCATGTGTAAGATTTCACATTTTCATCTGTGTATACACCACTCAGCTGTTCTGTCAATAGACTAAGTGATTATGGTAGTTGTTCCATTTTTCTTTTTTTTTCCCTGAAAACAGCTCCTTTTAAAAGTAAAACCCTGGACACATTTAATGAAAAGTACTAACTATACCTTTCATTGTCCACGCTCTCAAAACAAAGTCTTGTGCACGTTAGGAACTTACCTGTTAGTGCTTCACACATTACTTTCTGCCATGCTGAAGGGCATGGAGGCTCACTGTCCCACTGGCTTGCAGATGTCCTTCCATTCCCATTTCCTCTAAGAGATGTCACGAGAATGACTTAATGGGAATTGATCTGTTCAGAGAGAATGAATGAAATGTTTTACAGGCTGGCTACTGTCATGTTAGCGGGAACACTCTCGAAACAGGACGTGATGACAGCTCAGATAGTCAAGAAAAAGCTCAAATTCAACTATTTGAAATGCCTCATGCTAAAAAAAACCCAACAAAAGAAAACATGGAGGTTCTGAAAGAATCTTTTTGGAAATGGAAATGAACTTTTCACTTTGAAAATGAGCTAAGCATTATAAACTCTGTAAGTTTTCCACAAATTCTGCTGTACCTTTGTAAGTTCTGCCAAAACTTGGCAAATGAAGATAATCTGAAATGTGGCATATTATTTTTAGCTTTTACAAAAATAGATTGCTTGAAATTTGGAATGCCATGATAACAAAATTGTCTTTAACCTTACAGAAACAGTTTAATGGAATACAGAAACATGATTTATTTCCTTATTTTATTTCATAATGGAGATAAATTAAGAAACTAATTAAAATGTGGCTAACTTGGCCACAGTTTGGAAGTTTTTGACGAACAAAGCATTTTTTCACTTATTTAAAAAACTGACATGAAATATAGGAGGGTATTTTAAGCAGAGGTGCTCTGATGTAGTGAATTAAATGAAACAAGTCTTAATCTTCTCCTTTATTTTAATTATATTTCAAAATTCATATTCTACTTGAAGCAGAGATGGTCTTTACAATTTTATACTCTCTGAGAATGCAGGAAAAACCGTAAATTGGAATTTGTACAGTGAACTGTCAGTAAAATTTAACTTTGTTCAGAGATCTGGAATAAAAATTATGCTATATGTAAGTCATATTAAGGCCTCTGTGGAGAATGAGATTGTACAACTCTAAGATAATATATAATTGATTTAATCTTGGAACTGTATGCTATTGCTCTTCTTTGTATCAGATGAATGAATCTGACAGACAAAATACTGCATTTAAAACACAAAAGACAAATCATTATCCTTTGATTTCCTCTATGTCCTTATGATACAATCTGGGTTCTTTCTCCTTATTTTCTCCTACTGGAGCTCAAGTTAGGTTGCCTCATTTTCTCCCATTGAATTTATGGTTATTTAGGAGGTGTAGTAGCAATTGTATTACCATCAGTACTTCACCTTGAGAAACCCATCTGGAAGTGTGCATATTCTGCAGCAATTTCTTGGATCTCTTTGCATAATGATTACACTAATTATGATTGCATTCAGAAGAAAATGGCAAAATTATAATAAAGGTGTGCCTTCCCAGTTGAGAAGATGTGCAGGGGAGCAGCAACAATGGGCACAGCAACCTTGACTCTTCAGGGCACTTCCTGTTTCTCCAGCCCAGCTCTCCCTTTTCGTGAAGTGGCTGAGCACTGCTTGTTGTCTTGGCAAAAGGCAGACAGCTCTCTGTGAAAGCTGGGAGCCTGCCTTGAATGATGAAAATCTTCCAAGCTTTTCCAGGTTGTCAGTTCTAAGTAATCCCCCCCCCGAAAAAAAGTTATGGAGGAAATAGCTGAGGCAGCTTCTGAACTACTGGTGTGAATCCTGGAGAGCTAAGAAGACTTCAGAAACTTCAAAAAGTGCTATAATGCTGTTCAAATGTCAAGGGTAGAAAATGAGACCTAGAGGACATACACACCCCCCTCTTACATGAATCTGGATTCCATTGTAATACTGGAACAGTTACCTTGGAAGACTCAACAGAAAGAATAGGTTAACAAACATAAATAATTCCAGTCAATATGATTTGATGGCAAGGAAGACTTGTCAAATAAATCCGTTATGTTTCTTTGACAGGCCTATAGATTGGCTGATGGAAACAACTGTGTGGATACAGAAGCAATTTCATTTCTCTGAAGTATTTGGCTTGGTATCGCAGGGTATTTTGATTAAAACCTACAATTGTGTTAGGAGGAATAAACAACTGTCTCATTTTCAGGTTTGACTGTGTCTTTTCCTGGGGGGATCTGCAGAGACTGGTTATTGACTGAAAGCTGCTCAGTACTTTTGGCAGTGGTCTAAATGAAAACATGGCTGGTAAAGCATGCAGAAGGCACATAGATGCTACAAAATTATGTGGATTCTGCTCTAAATAGTTTCTGTTCATTATTTTGTTTTTTTTTTTAATTTAAGTGCACTATAATGAATTGAGAATGAAGAATGAAGGCATATGGGCAAGGAGTATGAGTAAGAAGCTGAGGTGAAGCTTTGTCCCTGATGGGAGGGAGGCAGTCAGAGTGCTGCAGGCTGCTGGTGGCATTCCCAGCAGACACGGAGTTGCTGGGGGGAGAGGGGAGTGGTCCTGGGGGCCCCCCCACAGCAGCAGAGGCACAGAGCTCTGTGAGGGGCATGCCAGCAGAGATGTCTGTTCCTGTGGAAGGGGTGGTGGAGAGGTCCCCAGACCACTGAACACAAATCTAGAGTGGAGTAAAATGATCTGACAGGAGCATGCTTTCCTACCTTGCAGGCAAAAGCACAGCAAGAACCTATGGCTGAAAATTAAGTTAAATTAACATCAGTTTTGGTGAGGGACTTGGGGATTTAGCCTCAGCTCTCTATTCAGAGCTTGAAATATGAACATCAGCCTAGGTAGAAGTGGATGATACAGCAGGATGAAGCAGATAATAAGCCTGAGGTCAGCCACCACGTTTGCTACTCTTCGCTTCCAACCTCACAGTACCTGTGACTTTTACAGTAATTACAGGGTTTTCTTTCCAAATGTGTGTGTTACATCTTCAAACATGTCTTTTCAGGTGAGGTGTATGGCATTTCTCAGAGAGACAGTGTTATTACTGTGCCTTACAAGTTAGGGAGAATTTTAAAATAGAAGTAAACTGGGCCACTTGTCTTAATAAGATAATAGGAAGTCCAGTACAAAGCCCCTTGAAATCATTGGTAATTGATTTCTGTTTCAAAGGTTTCAGAAGAACTCAGCAAAATATAAAACAGACTATACCCAAGTCTACTGACTAAAACAAGATCTATAACATTATATGCATTTGAGATGTAGCATGTGAAAGCATACTGTAAATCTCTAGTAGCACACTTTCAAATGTAAATATTCATATGAATGCTTTTTAAAACGGCAATGATAATTGACAGTGAAGGCTGAGAACAAAATTTTTAAAAAATCCACATTCACACATTTATGTGTAGGCTAGATAAATGTGTGTAAATATACTTATAAATATTATAATAAAAATCTTTCATGCCTATTATCGTGTAATATAAAAGAAGCAAAATGCAAAACTGACTGGTGGGTAACTGCAGGATTTTAACCAGCAGAAATAAACAATTTTTTTTCAAAATTCAGAATATATAGAAGTCCCAGATGAGGTATATATTTGGAAAATAGAGTTAAGCTAGCTGTGGTAAATTAATTTTCATTTTTTTTGAGCCACAGAGTACACTGTTGTGGATCCTGCGTAGTCAGTCTTTGCAGTCAATGGAGAGAACGGGCTTTCAAAGATGGCTCATCTGTCTGCCATAGAAACCCATCTGGATGTCTCTCTCAGGGTGCCTGCTTCTCTCTGTTGCCTACGGAGAGCAGGAATATGAGTCATGTGAATCCCATCCGCTGTGTGTACAGCACCTTCATGGCTGTGGCAGTTTGGCTTTTTGGTACTCGCAGCCTCTCTGGCAGCTCTGTGTGGTGTTGGGGGTCTCTGCTGTCTGACCAACCGTCTCCCACCCACAGCCCTCTCTCATCCACAGTCCCACTGCTGCTGTGTGACGAGCTCGCCATCGTAGTCCTGGGCCCAGAGCTGCTGCACTGCAGCAGTGCTGGCTGGCTGCTTTCTGGCTTTCCTTGGGGCCACAGTCACTCACTTCTGAACAGCCTGTTAGCTGTGCGTCAGGGATCTAACAGCATCATCATCAGTGCAGGAGGGGAGTTGTGGATTATATCCTGGCAGTTCTCAGAGATCAAATGTACCCAAGCAGTACTGTGAGGCAGCTGCCTGTTTTCCCTTTCTCTACCAAAAATCACAGATCTCTTGGAGGCTAACGGGTCTTCAGCAAAGGATTCTACTTATGGAGACTTCAGTGGTAATCTGAGAGGCTGCAGAATAAACAGAAACATGAGCATGGAGAGTGAAGTAGGGCAGAGGTGCTGGTGGATATGAGGCAGCTTTTTTTGTTGGGTGTCATGCAGGCTGAAGTGCAAGAATTCATGTTCATGCATAAAGAAATGCCAATTTTTTTGATTTTGTTGTCATTAGGCATCCCCATTTTACAGCTTTTCAGGGAAGAAATAAATTGCTCAGATAGAGATACACAGCTGCAATGAGCTGATGATCGAAAGAGCAGAGCAGTTCCCTGAGACAAAGGAGTTTCTGGTAGGGTTTCAGTGCACTGCTGGGACCCTGCTCTCTGCAAGATAGCTCCAGAGCTTGCTGCATCAGGCATTGCTGTTGAACTGCAGCTACTCTCGTGGAGGCATCCTGTGGTCCTGATATCTTCTCATAACCATCCCTCTAGCATTGAGGAGATATTGTTCTTCCAGAACTCCCTGACTTAAGTGCAAACCCTTGGGTGCTCTGGCCTGACCTTTAGCAGCACTCAAAGACTCCTGCGGACACAGAGGCCAAGGCTGAGGTCTCTCTGGAGGGCTGAGCTCAGGGGTGTTGCTCCTTTTTCCCTCCAGAGCTGTTTTGAGACTCTGTCTCATAACAGCTTGTGCACAATCCCTTTGCATTTCTCCCATGCTGCAGTTTCATTCTGCAGAGGCTGTGACAGTTTCAGTCAGGGACAGGCAGGCTTCTGGCAAAGCCTTTAGTACATTAATCAGACTTTATTCTTAGGGAAAATAGAAGAGAGAAGCACATGCAAACCGCCCCTCATATATCAGTATCTCCTTTCCTTGAAGCAAGACAAACAATTCAAGGTTGCAATAAAAACCATAAACAAGGGTATGAGCTTGCAAAGTGTTCATGAAATAAAATAGAAATGTTTCAGTTTCCCAAGGCAGATCCCCAGACTGTCATATTTAATGTCTATTGTTTGATCAGTATTTTAGTTTACAAGCATCTAGGGAGAAGTGAGCTTTGTGGAACAATATCATATCTTGTAAACACAAATCAAATTGTATGAATAGTAAAAACACGTAGAATATACAGGATGTGCTCTACAAAGTCTATATACACAGGCAGAATTATCAAGATTTATTTCACTTTAATTTTTATATGCTTGCAGGAATATAATATTTTTTTTCAGTAAAAGAAATGCATTTAAATGATCTGGTTAATAAAAAGAACCCTTGAAAATACACAGGGTTCTTTTGTCAGTTTATTGGCAGTATATGGTGTGTTGAGTTGCTCTTTATGAACCTTTATAGTGACTTCTGTCCACTTCATGTACATTTCATAGAATCATGGAATATGCTGAATTGGAAGGGACCCATCAGGAATGTCAAGTCTAAATCTGAGCCATGCACAGGACACCCCAAGAGTCACACCATGTGCCTGAGTCTTGTCCAAACACTTCCTGAACTCTGTCAGGCTTGGTGCTGTGAGCACTTCCCTGGGGAGCCTGTTCCAGAGCCCAACCATGCTCTGGGTCAAGAACCTGGTATTCAGCCTAAACCTCCCCTGACTCAGCTTCATGCCAGTTCCTTGGGTCCTGTCACTGGCCACCACAGAGAAGAGATCAGGGTCTGCCCCTCTTCTTCCCCTCACAAGAAGCTGTAACTGCTATGAGGTCTCCCCTCAGTCTCCTCCAGGCTGAACAGACCGAGTGACCTCAGCCTCTTCTCATACAGCTTCCCCTCAAGGCCCTTCACCATTCTTGTGGCCATCCTTTAGCTTAGTATCTTTCTTATATTGTGGCATCCAGAACTGCACACAATTTTCAAGGTGAGACAGCCCCAGTACAGAGCAGAGTGGGACAATCCCCTCCTTTGATTGGCTGATGATGCTGTGCTTGTTGCACCTCAGGTACAGTTCTCCATTTCTTTTTTTTTTTCCATGAAGCATTGTTAGGACTTTTTGTTACTGACATTTCTGTAACTCTCCCCAATATATTTATGTAAATACTTTTTCCTTTATGTGCTTACATGCCTTTCTATAAAAGTATTTATATCATTGAGTAAATCTCACAGTTAATTAAGAAATTATGTCAACAGAGGCAGAAAGTTGTCACCAGACAAGAGTTTCCTGCAGTTAACGTGCCATAGTTAATATTAAGGCATGTATTAAAAATAAATGTAAAAGCAAAACAGACATGCTCTGAATGTGAGGCGTGTATCCTGCAACAGTGCTTCCTTCAGTGNACATGTTCAAAAGAGCTGCATTGTACAGGCAGCTCATGAATGAATCCCCACGTTTCAGTCACCCCCTCACTCCTTGTGTCCAAATGTGAGCTGCTCTCCATCTGGAGTAAGGAATGGAATAGCTTTCCCATCTGGATGACAGCTGTGAAATATGTCCCTCTGTCTTTCCCGTTTAGGCTGCAATCTTCCATAGAATTTTGGGATCCACTCCAATTTTGCAGCATCTTAGATGTTACAATGATGGCTGATCAGTGACAGCTGCTATAGGAAACCCTAATACAGATGGATCATTCTTCTCCATTCACTCCAATTTCTTAGGTTTTCTTGCTTTTATTGAACCTTCATTTTCAAGCCGTGTGTGCCATCTTTTCCTTTTCCCAGAGATATATGAGCTTCCATGCAGGATCAGATTAGAGATCCTACTAATGTAATACCCTGCCTAAAACAGGTTCTTCAAAAGAAAACGAAACTCCCATTTGGCAGACTTGTAATTAAATATGCCTTTGCGGGCAAATTTTCTGAAACTACTAACGGCTCTATTGAATTTTAGATAAAGAGAATATAAATTTTATATATAGAAGACATAAATTTTACATAAAGAGGATACAAAGTTGTGGGCCAATGCTGCAAGTTCTTTGTATTTTGCAATGAAGTAGCAACAAAAATACTAATTCAGAGGAACATGTAGTGTTTTTTTTCAAAATGGTTTTGTTTACTGCCTTTGCAAGTCAATAAATTAAGTTCCACCATATTAGCTGTATTTCTTCAGTTCCTCTTTAATTTCTGAAAATTAGAAATCATCCTACCTTGTAAGCTTTACTTTAAGGGAACTAGGCTGATTGAGCAGCTTCAGTACGTGTAGATGCTTTAGCTTCTGCCAACATCACTTTGCTATGAGCAGAGCTTCAGGAAAAAAATCCATCTTCTTGTTAGGAAATATAACTGGTGCCAAGCACGTGCTACATATACCTCCTTCTGCTTTCTGCTTACCATCAGATAAGATAAAAGATTGGAAAGAGTCCAGCTGAGAACTACTGTGCACAAACTATTGATCTAATCAGAAAACCCACCAAGAAATCAGGAGTCACCCCTTTTGCCTCCACCTGTCTGCAAATGATGTTTCCTCTTCTGCTTTCATTCTCTTTAGTCTTCCCCATAGTCATCTTCCATAGACTGCATTTTGAACCTAGATTTAACTCTTTATGGCCAGAAGAGCACTTCTCTCCTGACTTCCTTCTGTGCTTGCCTCCCTCCTTCCCCCAGGTATGTTCTCAGCTGGTGTGCAGAGTAATTGCAGCCTTACTTCAGACAGTTTTCACTCTTGCATTTTACTTGCTGAATTCCATCCACACTCCCCTGTTCCCTTTGAATGCAGTGCTGAAGCACTACCCTGTTATTCTCTCCATTTCATGCTCTTCCCTCTTCACACTCAGTACTGCAGCTGGTAGTATTATGTGATACAAATAAAATAACTGATTAACTGATTAGCTCTTTTCTCTCTTTGTGAAGCAGTTATATAAACTGATTCTATTTGTTGTCAATTTATACATAAGCCTTTGCTGAGTAGTTGGGATACATATTTTCTAGTCTGTGGGTACTTCACAAACTGCTTACTTTGATTATTAGCTTTTCAGTCTGTGATTAGTCATCTAAATCACAGGGTATCAGTACTGCCAACTTTAAACATTACAGAATCATGAGTCAGCCTCAAAAAATCATAGGATTGTTTAAAAATTATGTGGGTTTCTTCCTATTAAAATATTTTTGCAGTTTGGATTTTGCTTGGTTTTTGAGTCTTAAATTTCATTTGCTTTGAGTTTCTTTGCAAGTTTGGATAAGAACACTTTCTAGTGAAAGAAGTTTATTTTGCAGTCTCCTGATTTAATGAACTCGATCCTCAAGGAGAAATTAGGGAAAATAAAATTTAAAAAGAAGAGTTGATAATGCTATAACATATTTTCTGTTATCTTATTGAATGACTGAAAATTTTTACATGAATAGTGAGGAATACAAAATAAAGATGAATAGAGATATCAATTTTCTGTATTTATTTAAATTCAAACAATTTAACACCTCCACACTAAGAAGTGTTAGGCTCTAGTTTTATTAATGATGTCCCTGCAGCCTTTGGAAGAAAAACAAAGGTGCATATAGGAGGCTAACTAATTCATACTGGCAGTAACTCAAGCAACAGAAAATCTGTGTCACTCTTACAAAAAACCATGAGCTTTTTATATGAATGCAGGTATTTATGTGCAAATATAATCTTTGCAGTGATAAGCTGACATTCTTGAACTGTTAAATTACTCAAGCATTTTTGTGCTCTAATGTAAGCAAAGAATTCTCCTGGATCAAGGGTGACCAACCCATGATCTGCTTACTAAGGCAGCTCACACCCTCCTCTCCCTATGGGCTCCTAACAATGCTGGTTTGGGATTCAACTGTGCACCAGCCATCCACCTTGCCCCCAGCCATGTCTCTCACATCTATGGTCCTTGTGGAAAAAATTACTTTTGCTGCCACCAGAACTGGCTGTCTCACTCATGGCCCCCATTGGTTGGAAGGCACCAAACAGAGGGTTTCTGGGTTTCTTGGTTCGATGCTAATCGCCTGCATCCTGCCTGGGTATTAGTGGAGGAGTACGAAAGGGCAAAGCCTGGCAACCCCTTGAATATGACGGTGAGGCAGCTGTTGGTTCTAAACTCTGTTACCTTTTGCTGTTGCTCATTACAAATGCTAAGTGTCTCTTGTCTAGGAGGAAGTGTCTATACAAAGCCACCATTACAGCAAGTAATCTCAGTAAAAGTAATAGGAAGTTGCATGAAAGCATGGTAAATGTCATGTCTGATTTATCTTACATTCCTTATAAGCAATACCAGGTGCAGCTTGGTTAAAGGCACAAACTGCGAGATGAACAGTTTAAATCCAATGGAAGACTTCATCTTCCTCATTCCTGGCTACCCTGCACTAAGTCCTTTGACTCACACAGATATATTTCTTATCAAATTCTCCTAATTCCAAGACAGTGATTGCTTTCAAAACTAGTTTTCTCTTCTTATTATCAATGCAGGTTTCTTTAGAAGATAGACCACTGGAGAGTGTTAGAGAATGATGAATAGCTACCTTTGAAACACCTAAGTGCCGTACTTCCTTGAATCTACCTTTGAAACAAACTGAATCTACATTTTGAGTCAGACCTTTTGCTTCATCCCCCTAAGGCTTCCCCCCACCCCTTCCCCACCCCTCTCCCAATCTTTTTTTTTTTTTCTTTGAAACAGGAATTATGAGCAGTTCTGCATATATTTTGAAGGTATTTCAGCAAAGAAAATCAAGGCAGTGTATCCTAGTAATGGACAAGCCCTCACCATACCTATATCTAGAAGTATTCCAGTACAGACAGGTCAACATAAGTCATATTGTGGTAGATACAAGAAAACATGACAGTAATATTTTTTGAAAACAATTTGGCATACCTGTGTCAGAGATAATGAAAACTTATAACCTTTTTTTTTGGTCAAAACCGAAAATTCTGAAGATTTGTTCCTATCCTGAATGGTACCCAGTAAAGTATTAATCAGCTTCTGAGTATTCTCTCTCTTCTGTTCTCCAGCAGATCTTTTCTCTCCATGCCATTGACTTTGCTTTATCAGAGACATCAATAGTCCCTGTAGGCAATTCTAGCTAGACCTCACCTCCCAAGATCTTCTGTTTAATGTCAAGTACTGCAAGGCTCAACAATAGCAACCTCTTGGAAGAGCTGTGTATCCCACTATTTCTGCCATTTGTGTTAGAGAAGATTGTGCTTATCTCCATGTCCATCACCACAAAGACAGACAACCAAACATTTCCACCACAAGTTAAGCACTCAATTAGGGTTGCAGCAGTCATAAACAAGCTACTGTGAAGTTTGAGGAAACATGAAGCTACGTTGTACAAAAGCTGCTAATTCAAGCATCACAGGCAGGGAGACACCTCCATCTGTCTCAGCTCTTGGTAGTAGTTTTTAGAGGGCAGCAGATGCTATCCCTGTAGCATCTTTTCTCTCTTTACTTGTAAGACATCAGACTAAGGAAAGACAAAACCCAGTATCAGGACTTGGGGCTGTGTTTATATACCAAAGTGAGCACTCTTTTGGGACTGTGGACTCCTGACAGGCTCCAGAATTATCTATTGCCTCCCTGCCCTGTCCACACACACTGAGTCTGTCCTCAGATCTTGCTTTGTTGCTCGATCTGCTCAGCCTCCTGCAACCACTGCCTATTTTACAGCTCTCTGTGGGCAGACCCCTGCTGTGTTTTCACCCAGCTCTGAGGTACTCTTGCTGGCTCTGGCAGAGTGCAGTGCCTCCTGGCACACCTTGCTCAGTTCTTGCTTGCTGTGAAAGTCAGGGATTGCCCATGCTGCACCAGGAGAAGAGGCACTCTGGCTGCTGCTGTTCTCCAAAATACTGTCAGGATGGTGGCACCTGAGCAAGCTTGGAGAGAGAGTCAAAAACCTGCACTGTGAAGACCTCACAAGTGGCTACTCTCCCTGTGTCTTGCATATCAGCTTTGTTTTTCACTTTGCAGCACAATTTATTCTCATTACTTGCCTAGACAAGGTATCTGCTCCAGGCTCCTTGATGGCATTTGCAAATGCTGTTGTACAAGAGCCTCCTAGCCACCCCATTCATTTCTTCTCAATGTTTTATCTTAGCAGCCTTTCCACATAACTTGCATGAGTAACTTATCCTGTTGAGTTCATGCAGAGGCCACTATCAAAAAGAAGTAACCAAGGTACTTATTTCCAGCCAATATGCAGGAATGGAAGGGCTAAAGATGCCACACTTATGAAAGTATAAGGTCAGTGTGTTCAAAGTCTCCATGTTGAAAGTGTCCCTATTGAAAATGTCAGTATGAATTCATAAAATGTCCCTTTGAAATCGGTGTGAGGTGTGTGTCAGTAGGGACTGCAAAGGATGCTAAAAGTAAATGTAGCCAAGAGACCTTCTTTGGGCACATCTGAACTGGGGAATTTTGGAGTATTTCCCAGTCCCTTCAAGTGAGTACTTAGGCCAGACCGTCAGTGTTTGTTGGACAGGAGCACAAACATGTAAGTAGCAAGTGAGCCATCATGTGTTTTCTGTGCTCTCCCATCTGGAGCATGGGATTGGAAAGTCTGTAATAGTTTCAGTGAATTTTTCAGAGAAAAGAAGAAAGAAAAGGAGAGTCTGCTCAGTTCTCTCTGGATAATACACATTAATCATGCATCTGCCAGCAGTGTTTTGGATCAGACTGGATCTGAACCACAAATAATTTTTAAAGATGCTTTAAAGAACTGTTCCTAATTTCCTCTTCCAGACAATTATGACTGATTTAAAAAAAAAAAAAAAGATACAAAAAAGTGACTCTGATGGGTCACTTCTAGCACAGAATATTCTATAATTCTATGATGGCTGATTTTAACCATGTGTTATTGCTGTCCACTGCCACTTTACACAGGATTTTTTAAAGAAATAAGCACCAGGTACATTAGATTTTTGTAAGTACATTCTAAGGCTCCAGAAAAACAAAGCAGCCTCGGGAGAAAACAGAGGCAAAGCAATACATGATTAGATTGAGAATAGTGCTTTTGTTGTATATGTAATGGCTTGTTCCGAAGCATGAGGGACTCCTGTAAATCCCTGGACGTGTGGAAAATAGCACTTTACTGCAAGGCCATAATGATAATCTATAATGACAGAATGAGACAACAAGTATATTTATTTTAACATTATTATACTTGACTTAGTGAAAAGTAACACTTCTTGAGGCCAAAGTACAAAGAGTAGAATGTTATTCCACTGCCAGAATTTCATAAGATATTGTGAATTTATCTGCAAATAAGTCCATATACTACAACACCTAACATTAAATTCAAGAACAAGCTGCCTAAAGAAGAATGATCTTTGTGTGTGGTACAAAACAAGACCAGCTTTGGAGCAGCTGACTTAGGAAAGATGTAAGGTAAGTGCAGCCAGGGACATGCAGTAAAGACTCTTGGGTCCAGACCCAAAAGGATCTCAAGTCAGGTGACTGTCTCTGGGAGCTGAAGTCACAGGGTATATCTAAGCCCCAGCTTAGTTTGAAGTTGCTTCTGTCCCTGGCAGCTGAAGAAGTCTAATTTTCAGCCCTTGGAGGGGTAAACATGAGTCATAATAAATCTTGTAACTTTTATGGATCATTTTAGAGAAGAAAAACTCTGCACTGTGTTTCTTTTGAAATTCGGCTACTCTCCAGGAGAAGATAAGGGGATTTTGCTGTCTATTCAGGGCTCTCCTCTGGGAGCAAAGGCATGTAGTTCTGATCCCTGCTTTCACTACTGCCTTAGTTATTTTTATTTAGATAGTCACCACCCAAAATCTGGAAGCCATCCAGGGAAATTTCTCTGCCTCAAAAGTTCTCTCTAAATTAAAAAGCAGGGAACTGCTTTAATAAGTCATGACTACTCCTTATCCTATCTGGTGTTTCTTGACTGTCTCACCTATTGGGTATGTCTTTTCCATGTACCAGTTTGCTCACCATCTCTGAACTGGGAGCTAATTGACAGAAACACTACCACAAATAGTAGACTTCACATGAATAAAGGCTTCCAGTGCCACCACAGTTTTATAACATCACCCACATTTCATAAACTGCATATGAATTCCTTTGGCAGAGTCATGGGGGACATCCTCTTTGTGAGACATAACTTTCAAACTCCACTTACGCTTACAAAGCATAAGATAATTTTTTACATGAAGGAATCTTTTATGCAGAGTAGTTTCACTGTCCTAGGGGACTGAAAAAATTCAGGTATGTTTTAAGGAGAAATGACAGCTGTAGTACTGGGCAAAGATAATTCACTGTAAACTTGATTTTAGTTTGAAATTTTTGAAAATCCATTGTTCTTGGTTATATCAGTAGTTTGAGAAATGACCTTTGTACCCATGAAAGTGTAGCTGACTGTGTGAGGACTCTGGCATGGGTTTGTCCTAGGGAGTGTTTGATGCCATCAAATATGGTTGCTGCTTTTCATGGCACTGAAAATTTCAGCTGCAAAAAGTTTCAGCTGAAAATTCTCCTGACTCTAGTCTCCAATTCTCACAAAGTAACTATTTACCCTTCCTGTTACATTTTGATGTTTTAAGTTTAAGCTCTCTTAACTTTCTCTCAAGAGAAGGCGTGTTATTGTGAATCAACTCAGATAGGCAAGGGGATCCCTGCCCTGGTCTGCTTCTGCCTGCCTTCTGTCCTTTCCCTCCCACTGAGATTATTGACCCCCCACTTCTGGACCTGTCCTCTCTAAAGGGCTTGGTTTAACTCTTAAGCATCTAAGAAAACTGTCTACTATTGAAATCAGCGGTTGGTTAACTGGGGGTGAGCTCAGAAGAGAGCACTGACCTCCTCTCTCTCAAGCCACTGGTCCTGCTGGCATAAGATGAGGGGGTTCTGCTCTGCCTCATGTCCCCCTCGTCCCTGGGTGTGCAGTTCCACTCTCCTTCTGAAACCAGGATCTAGCTCAATATGCCAGCAGAAATTAACTTTCTTAAAATTCATTTATTTCTGGATTTGTTTTCTGCCAGCTCAGGGAACTGAATGGGCTTGGTGTCAGGCAGGATAAGCAGCCAAATAAATGAGCATATGAGAAGGTGCCTTGGCAGCGGGCAGGAGAGGACAACCTCTTCTGCTGGCAGCAGCGTGGCCTCATCTCATGGCTTTAGTCACCTCCCATCTCCCCGTGCTGCAGGCTCGGCAGCTGCTGAGTGCTCTGATAGCTGAGCTACCTCCTGTGCAGGTGTGACTTCTGCAACAAGGGACAGGGTTGGTAATGAGGGACAGGAACCACAGCAGATGTGAGCCCCTCTTTGTTTCCTTTCATCCTGTACACCCCATTCACATGGACGAACATATTTTTAGTGGACTTTCTAAAAGCAGCATTTGCAATAAGTCACAAATTACAATGATACATTCCAGATGCTATTTTGGATGAATCGAGCTACAGAAGGATAATTCTGGAGAAGGAGGATGAGCAGGTGAAAACAGTGAAGTTGTAATGAAATTGATAGACTTAATTATAGTATTTGCTTCTGTGAAAGCTATAATGTTGTCTAATCAGTTAAAAAATGTGGGAAGATGGAGTTACTGTTTTATCTATTTACACTACTATTTTTAGGGTTTATTGAATAAAGTATCTAGGATACTGTGTTAAATGTAAAGGTGTATGTGGAAATATATAAGCTAATTACATGTTTGGAAAAAAACCACATTAAATATCAGACAGCATGAAAAATTCTGATGTTTTAAGTTGTGCGTTTGCCGTTTCTGTGCTCCTCTGGTTTACCTCATCACCTCCCTTTGAAAAAAACCCACCACTAGTCTGTTGTAGTATCCTTCCCCATAGAAGATCCAAAATCTCTTGTGTAAATTCATAGAACAAAAGGTTATTATTACTGGCTGTTACTGTAACTAATGTCAACAGTAAAGTATTTATACTATGAAAGACTACTGTCTTGCTTTGAATCATTTAGATTAATTTTTTGTGCTCTAGTTGGTTTGAGTAAAGACTGTTTTGCATCACTTGGTAGAGCCAAGTTTTACCATTGAATTATTTGATCTTTACAAATTTTCTTTTCTTCTTTTTTTTGTGCTTGTGGTGCCAGGCAAAGCAGCAGGGAACAAAGCACTTTGTCTTAGATCCCAAGAATGGTGCTGCAGGTTTTATTTTCTGTTCTGCATTTCCTATGTTGTAACTCTTCAGAGTGGGGCCAAATGACTATCTCATTTACATTAATGATATTATTCAATACAACTAGCATTAGTCTAAAAATGATAAATAAGTTAATTACAACTTCTTGGCCCTCATTTTTTACTTTAGTAAAAAATTCAGAGTAAAAACTATGAACAAATGTATGGGAACATACACTACATATTCCTGTTTTCCTTTATGCCCTTGGCAAAGCCTATACTCTTATTCCAAACCCACCTGCTCAAGTGTAGCTGCGTCAGCAGAAGAAGTCTTGCTGTTGGTGCAGTTCCAGAGTTGTGGAGCTTCCTCATAGGAGTACTTCTGCTTTAGTGATTTTTCCTCATTCTTTTCTCAAAGCAGTGCCTGAAGGATGAATTTTGCCCTTAGGCACTATAACATAAAGATATTGACCAAGCCAACCAGTAGACAATGAGCTGTAATCTTCTGGTGTCCAGTCTGGTATTTCTCTTTCTCAGCGAAAGGCTCCCAAAAAGTCACAGGTGTAATAAACCATGCTCAGGGCTACAGCAGGACAGGCTGGGATGTACAGTGTGATGTAGGGAATGCCAAACATATAAAGTGCATGGGAGCTGATGACAGCATCATAGCTATTGATGAATGTCCAATGTAGGACATTATTTACCTTTTGTATTACGTACTTTTGTGTTACAATTTTCAGCTGAAATACTCATTGGTTTTGAAGTTATGACCCAAATGTGTATGTAGCAAATATTATTAGATTCACTAATTTAAGTCTTTACTAATTTAATAATAGATTTAGTAGTGATTATATCTATGCTGCAACCCAACAAAATACTAAAGTATATCTTTTGCAGTTCAGTATGTGACTAAATGTGGACAATCTGCTGAATCAAGGCTTGACTTGTGAATGGATATTAATCACAACAAAATATAGAAATATAATAAACATCTGTGTGCCAAGTCAAAGAGTAGACACTCATGACCCCTAGAGTATTTATTTTATTATTCTGAGGCCAGTTAATGCTACTTTGTTCTCAAGTTATATGTAAATTTTTGTGACTCTTACACTGTTCTGACCTTATTCTTCTGATACCTCAAAGGATTAGTACTTTATTTCACCCCTGATGCTTGTAGTTAAATCTGTAATCATATTCAGACTTTCAGTTTTCTATGTTTCTAAATGTCTGATTTCCAGCGAAGCATGCCAAGTGTCTGTTTCCTATTTCCAATTATTCAAATTCATAGTTACAAAGAATGACAAGCACACACTACATGTCAGTGAGGAAGCCAGCACTGCAGAATGGACCAGCATTTATGCTATTTTCTTTGTGATCAAGAGTAGACCATGGCACATGAAGAGGTTTCAGCATGAATTAATTATTTATTTAAATAAGTGAATACAAAGAAAGTCTTCAAACATATTTTCCTCACTAACTCAGTGTATCAAATATTGCCTTCTGTGATCATGTACATAATTTTGCTATTCTTCCTGGTCTCATTATTTTAAATATGAAAAAATATGAGCAGCAAATAGCAATTCACTTTTGAAAGGTAGGAAGCACTTACTTATCTGCCACAAAAAGTAGTATGGAATTTAAAGGAGCATCCTTTCCTGAAGATGGGTCAAAGGAAAATACCCACAGGTATTGAAGTAGCAATTTATTTTATTTAACAGTTTCCCCCCACATTTGCATTGATAGGAATTTCCACACTATGTCACATAGCAATAATGTTTCTGTTCTAGTTCACAGATCACAATATCTTCTCTTGGTGTTGAAATGAGAGCCAGAAAATGAATTGCCACTTTCTCCAAGCACTCCAAACAGCAAATTAACTGCAGTTATGTCATGGCTTTCTGCTTGTTTGAATAACAAAAACTCATCAGTCTAAGGCAGCCTGAAATTCAGTAGGATATTGCATTAGTTGTACAGAACATTTGTGTAAATAAACAGGCCACTTACACTTTGGAATCCTGTCTGTGTCAAAACATTTTTGGTAGCTTTTCTAATAGTGTTTTGGCTAGAATAAGCAATACAAATGCTGAGTGACAGAGCTCTTCATTCTTTCATCACACTAGTGCAACTGGGACAGACAGGAAATTTCATTACTGATTCTAGATTCTGGTTTGAAAAAAATAAATTGCTGGTGTTTACAAGTAATGAGGTAACATCAATGCTGATGGGTATGAAGATGGGATGACCCATGAGAATAATTAAAACACTGAAAAAGGAAATTGTCTCAGTGGAGATGGCTTGTCTACTAGTTGGGTGCTCATTCTTTAATATTTTCAGTAGCCTAGGCTTGTCAAGCAGACTGATTAAATAGTTCAGCATTTCGTGACTTAACCTTTTGTTCTTGAGAGATGACATTTCCTTGAAAGCAACATGAGATGAAGAATTAAAAACAAACAAGCTGAAAACAATGTATTTTCAACTGGATAGTCAAGATAGAAAGAAAAATAATGTCTCTAAAACTACATTTACTTTAGCTTGTAGTTAAGAAAATGGATGCATAAAAGGTCATTCCACATATACATTTACCAACAAAACAATGTTCCTGTACCCTTCCACCAGTTCTTGTGCTTATTTCTCTGATGGTTAATGAAACTCTAGAAGCATCATAAAAAAAGAAAAACAAACCAGTAAAAAATTTGTCCTGGTCAGAGAACTATTAACTTTGTAGAGCCTCACAGCCCCTTGCAAACTTTACAAAAACCCCCGAAACATAGAGAGTTGAAGAAAAGTGTTGATTGTTAATAATTTCTTTATAGGAGAGTACTTAGCACATTGTCCTGGGATGTAGTTGGCACAGATCCAAATATTCCTCTGATTAATTTCAGAGTTCTTTCCCACTCCAGTGCTCTAAAACTGGGGACATTTTTCTATGAAAATATTTCTGCTTTGTACAAAATTCTTAAATGAGTGTTACCAAAGAGGCAGGAACTTCTCTCTTTTTTTTCTTTTTTTCTTTGCAAGACCTCTGACAGCTAAATTTTAGACCTCTTAGTGGTCTGAGTAACATTAGTGACATTTTTCTAACTGTGTAAAATGAAGAAAATCATCAGAGAAGATGAATGTTATCTCACGTGCTCATGGCAGCCATTTAAAAGATAAGATTCTCGCATCTCTATTTGGCAGATATTTGACTTGCAGCTCAATCTCCCATATTGTAGATAAGCTGTGCCTCTATTGCCTGTCTCTCAAGAGGTGAGACAACACTGTCATCTCTAGTGTTTAGTCTAAGACTATCCCCAAGAGTGTATCAGGTATTGTATGACTGCCAGCTCCGTAGCACTCCTGGGAATTTCTCAAGCTCCCCTGACTCCTCCCACTGCACTGGAGGAGCAGCAACTGCAGAGAAATAGGCATATTTGTGTGTGTTTTACCTCTGTCTTTCCACTTCAATAGGCATCAAAAATACCCTTTCTCTCTGTGCATCTTTGGGTCACCTAGTGGTATGTACACGCTAAACTGATCAAAGATTAGAGCAATGTATTGAAGCTACTTAGTTTTAACAGTGTAGTATCATCAACCCACAGATTAAAACTGCCCTACCACTCTTTCAATTTGTATTCTCAAAAACTAACTGCAGAAATGATGATCTGCCTCCTTAAAAAATCGCCACCAGAAGCATAACTGTTTAACTGGTACTGAAAAAATGATAATCTCTTTACTGAGACCTATCCTTGCTTTATCCCACCTTCAGCAAAATCTCTCCAGATGACTGGGGCTTACAATAAACTATCCTATTGTTCAACATTGCATGAAACATGGGTAATATTTCTGTGTTAAGGAGAAAGGTATTATTTCCATGAGAATGCCTGCTCATTGGGGAAGGAGGTGTGGGTAGTCACTTTGTGTTCTGAAATCTATATCCCCCTGTGCTATCAAACATTGCCAAGGGCATGAATGAGGCACAGGCATCCTTCTCTGTTTGTTCTCTTTGCACAAAAGAATTATATAGCCTAAATCTATGAAATGAGTATTCCTAAAAATAATCCATCCTTCTCTGGTTTTCTGCTGTCACTTGCAGTTGTCCATCAGGAGTGAAATGTCCCAGTTCTGTCTATGCATGAATTCTGTCGTGTGCTGCTGCTTCAGTTTGTGTGTTGGGACAAAAGGTGACTGAATGGACTTGACTTACATAGAACAACAAAGCAGCTGTTGGAAAAATTATGCCTGGTTCCCAGTTTTCAGGGCAACTTTCACCTGGGCAGTGAAAATGGTTAGATGAAATATCAGACATCTGATTCATCTCAGTGGTCTCCCGTCAATGACAGAGTGCTACTTTTGCATAGAGTCTCAACTTCTACAAAGTGACAAATGTATAAAAGCCTTGTTTGACATGTAATACCAAATAATATTTACAGATTACTCTGGTCCTTACACATTGGAGATTTCAGTTTCCCCCACTTATATAAGTAACATCTATTTTTAGCCAATAATAAATTTGAAATTTGATTGATCAAAGAGTTTCTTAAAGCAAACTAGTAATAAATCGTAAACCATTAAGTAACTTCCTGGATAGCTGAAATAATGATTCACAGTTTCTGCTATGAGTTCATTTCACAGCAGGAAAGATCTGTGATACCAGCACCATAAATCCAGGTAAACAGTTAGGATTATTTTTTATTTTTGTTGTGGTAATTTTAATATTTAAAACAGCCTCTTTTACTTTGTTTATATTTTTGAACTGAATGTCTTTGTATCTATGTGACTCCTACACAGTAGAATAAAGCAAGCCATTGGGAGAGTTTTTTGCCAAGTCCTAGCACAAACCCATAAACTTTAATTTTTAATGACAATTAGTTTCTTTGTAACAAAGAAGCATGGAAAGGCTGTTACTGTACTTTACATGTTTAATGGATGTGCTTCTGCTGTGCAAGTATAGGCATCAAAATATTTAAAATCCACATGCTTCACACATAGATCTTAAGCACAATTCCAGAGCAGCAAGGAGAAATACCTCCTGGTATTTCCTGGCATTTGCCTTATATATATTATTATTATCTCAATAATCTGTGCTTTTCAATCACAAAATTTTTTGACATTGTACATTAGAAAGATCTCTTACAACAAGACACAATAAATACATATTTCAGAATACTGTCCCAGACAAAAATCTGAGAGGGCCCAAGCCATGGCTGGCTTTGTTAATGGTGTGTGGGTGAGACGGAAGCAAGGAAGCATCCCACATCTCTAACAAAGCCTTTGAGGAATCAAGTGTTGCCCAGTGAGGTACCAGGGGCATGGTGCAGGTTGGTGCCACCAGGTCCAGCCCTCTCCTGGTGGTGGGGCACCTCCACTTCTCCAGCACTGGTTTTGGTGTGCTCATTGGAGACCGTTCCTGAGAGAGGAGGAGTTTTTTTCCATCATGTGGGTGTGCTGCAAGCTATTGCAGCTCAGCTCAGACCTGCCTGGCAGGGATTCAGTCCTGTGGAAAGAGCAGGTAGGCATGTAGGACCCAAACTGCCCCATAAGGAGGAGTATGACTTCTACTCAGGAGAAATAAAAGAGGAGAAAACTGTCAGGGACGGTGGCAGTGGTATCTGCAGAGCATAGTGTGTGTCTGTGCTGACGGTCTGTCAGATGAGGTACAAGTGTGGAAAGGTAGCCAGGACCTATCTGCTAAAGGACTTAAAATTCTCCAGTCTGAAATGATTTGCTGTGATTTCCTGTAGGCTTGCTCTATACTGACTGTTACCTGCACCTTTTTGGTGTGTACCCTCGGGGTATTGCAGTGACAAGAGTAATACCAAGGTGTCATTTTCCCTGAGGAGAGGCTATTCCAACCACTGTAGTACCATCCTCTCCAACTAGGAGACTTTGCAGTCTAGGCATTGCAAGGCCTGCCCATACATCCTTTGTATCTTAATAGACTAGTGCAGGGGGAAGAAAAGGAGCTGTTGTTACTTTGCTTTGTATATTACAGAGTAAAAATGAAGATGTTTGTTCTGCTTAAATATATATATAGCAAGCTCTAGAATTTGTATTTCCTCCAAATTCCATCAGATGCTGTAGGAGGTTGACCTTGGCTAAGTTCCAGGTGCCCCCTAAGCCACTTTATCACTCCCTATCCCACTGGGACAGGGGAGAGAATAACATGGAGAACAACCAGCAGGTGAGATAAGGCCTCAGTTATTTATTACAGAGAAAGAAAGAAGTGAGAGTCTGCATGTGTGTAAGAGAAGGGAAAAGTCAATCTTTACTTCCCATCAGCGAATCAGTGAGTGATGTTTGGACACTTCCTGGGAAGCAGGGCTTCAGCACATGTAATGGCTCCTACGGCAGGAAAACTCAGAAGAATCACAAATGTCCCCCTTCCTTCTCCCTTATATCTGAGATGATGTCATGTGGTATGGAATATCCCTTTGGCTAATTTGGGTCAGCTGGCCTGGTTGTGTCCCCTCCCAGGATCTTGCCCACTCCCATCCCTTTGATGGGGGAAGGAATGTCAGAGGGACAGCGCTGCTCGGCAGTAGCCAAAACACTGGTCTGTTATCAACACCTGTCCAGCTACCAATGCAAAGCACAGTGCTGAGTGGGCTGTGAACTATACCTCAGTCAGACCCAATACAGATGCTTAAAGATAAATCATAGCAGCTCAGTTAGGATTTCATAAGCAACTTCCTGGCCCAAATAACTCTCCACGCCTTACTCTCCCATGAATTAAACAATTAAAGCCCTGGGGTGACTAGTAACTTCTGAGGGAATACCTGTCTTTAGCTACCTTCTAAAGCTGCTGTGCTTCTAAAAGGCTTTTGGGTTTTGCAGGTGGATGTAAATGTACTCACTATTCCAATTTAGGATTCATTAGTACAAATAGAAGTTGCATATGTTAATTAAAACTATATTTGAAGGAGGATAGCAGAACTGATGCATTTTAATATTATATTTTACTGTGATATTTGACTGTATCAGTACATTAAATCTAATGTATTAAAATTGTGGAATAACTTAGGTTGGAGGAGACTTCTAGAGGTCATCAAGTCCAAGACTCTCCTCAGTGCTACTTTCAATGTTAGAGCGGGTTTCTCAGGGCTTTTACATCTGAGTTTTGAAAATCTTCAAGGATGAAGATTCCACAAGGAAAAAAATCTCTGGCATGTCTTTAGCCTTTTCTTCTCTTTCTTAGGATCCCTCTACCTCTTGCCCTGAGAAGGTGACCACCTTCCAAAACTGACGGAGAGAGGATTCACAGTCATCACCCTTGTACCACTTGGTTGTATTCTATTCAGCCTCGTGTATTTGCTATATCCAGTTAACTGAATTGTTCCCCTCCTTGATCCTCCTGGATGTGCAGCTCAGGGGTGTAATGCAGGGGCTGGGTGAACCTCTGCAAGTGCTGTAGGACATGCAGGACCTGGGCTCCAGGCAAGCAGCAGACTCCTGAGACAGCTGGTCTGGCCATCCCTTCTTCAGCACAAGATGAAGCTTGGGTTCTTACCTCTGCATAGTCTCTGTGGGAAGTTGTGACTGACTTTTGGACTACTAGTGATCTGCCATAGTTATTTCTGTGCCCATTATCTACATGACCCTATCACTCCAGAGACAGGATATCTCATATCTAGGCTATTGCCATGAGGTAGGAGATACCACTGCTGCTCATGGTGATAAGAGATGGAAGAAATGTTGTGATTTCTATTTTACACCAGAACTTGTTTCTTGGTACAGTCTCAGGAAAGTGAATTTATTTATGTTGGTTGCTAAATGTGCGCAATGACTGTATATCTGATCACAGAATCACAGGGTCAAGTAGGTTGGAAAAGTCCTTTTGAGATCATTGGGTCCAACCCCATGACCTAACACCGCTTTGCCAACCAGACCATGGCACTGAGTACCACATTCAGTCTTTTCTTAAACACCTTCAGGGACAGTGACTCTACCACCTCCCTGGGCAGCCCATTACAATGCCAAATCACCCTTTCTGTGAAGAACTTCTTCCTAATATCTAACCTAAACTTCCTCTGATGCAGCTTAAGACTGTGTCCTCTTGTCCTGTCACTGTTTGCCTGAGAGAAGAGACCAACCCCCACCTGACTGCAACCTCCTTTCAGGCAGTTGTAGAGAGTGATAAGGAGAGCCCCGCTGAGCCTCCTCTTCTCCAGGCTGAATAACCCCAGCTCCTTCAGCCAATCCTCACAGGGCTTGTGCTTCAGACTTTTCACCAGCCTTGCTGCCCTTGTCTGGATGTGCTTAGCACCTCAACATGGTTTGTAAATTTGGGGAGCCCAGAATTGGACACAGGACTCAAGGTGTGGCCTAACCAGTGCCAACTACAGGGGAAGAATGGTCAGTCCTGCTGGTCATACTATTCCTGATAGAGGCCAGGCTGCCATTGGCCCTCTTGGCCATGTTGGCACGCTGCTGCTTCGTGGTCAGCCTGCTGTTGATCAGGTGATTAGATATTTGGGAATGCTTCACCTGAAAGAAAGTTGAAAATGCAATTGGCTTTGTCCTGAAGTTTATCCTCCTCTTCATTTACTTTTGGAAAAAGGAATTAAAACATCAACTGAAAGGTCTTGACCTCTTCCTCCCAGCAATGTTAGTCTGGGGAGGACCATATCATCCTCTCTCAGATTCAGAGCACTTTGAGAGCATCATCATTTCTCAGCTTCAGAGAACTTTGACATTCCTTGTTCCAGATTTTTGAAGGCATAGTTTTGGACAATGATGCAATTGTGCAATTATTTGAACAACAAAGTGAAAAGTTCCAAATGGACCTGTATTTATCATACTGTGTTTAGTCTGAGGCATCTTAAATAATTTGTGGAATCTCTTGTAAGTGCTGCCAATTACAGTAATGGGACCCAGAGGTCACAAGTATATGTATCACTGCAGAAATATCTTGTTCTGTCAGTCAAGAGTGTAAATTTCTGAGAGATGAAAGATATAAAAGCTTTTTGCTCTTGCTGATGTTTTGTTCTCTAAGTGTCTATATACTGAAAAGTAAGTTAGAAATAAATAGGGTTTGTGGCTGTTGCCAGTACCACCACTTATTTTCCTACTATTAAGTAAGTATTAAGCATGAAAAGACTGTCTTAAGGTATTATTTTGAATCACTTCAGAGCTAATCTCAGTCTACATAATTTTTTTTTTCCCTCAGGCTTGGCTAGTTACTCTATTTAGTCTGTATATGATATTCTTATGAAAGCAGCATAGATTATACTTTATATATGATAACTTCGAAAAGATTCATGTTTATAAGTACGTGTTAATCATAGGGCAGTTATAATTAGCTCATGCTAATGCAGATTCATGCTAACATTACTCTGAAAAGTGTCACAATGGTTATCATGTTTTCTGTCCTGGGCCATCAAAAAATTATCAAGCCTGTGTTTCAGCTTGTCATGATGACTGGACAGAAGGAGTAATAAAGCCAATGGCAGTGCAAGAATATCAGCTATGTTATCCAGGGTCATTGTAGCACTATACCCTCTCTTCTGGAGTTATTTTCTCTTACTTAGTTTTGATTGAGATACAAAAAGTAGATAATGCAGTCAATTATTTCCTCATTACTTAAATGTCACTCACCTTTTGTTGAAAACTCTGCTAAGGAAATGTTCCTTCTGTTGTTACTGTCAGTACTTCCTTTAATCATGGAAAGGGTTGTAGAGAACTCACATTTTTTGAGATGTAATACAGTCTGAAAGAACATATATTAATATGGATATTGTAATAGTTTCAGAATATTTGTGAAATTCATCTTCTTTAAAATTTCCTTTTATTCAAAATGAAAAGGACACAATATACATATTTAAATGTGATAAGGTGTGCGATGACAAATACATTGATACAGTGCCAAAGTGTTTGATATATGGCAAACATGATTTATTTATTTTCATTGTAACTTCTCCTTTCCAAAAAATCATCATGTTTTATTTATGTTCTTGATAACTAATTGAGAATGGTGGCTAAGGCAGAGGGTGGTAAAAGAAAATACTTTTACTAAAAATACCACAAAGCAGATAAATCATTAGCAAGTTCTGTTTTGACATTAAATTAGCTATTGGAAAAAGGAATTAAAACATCAGTGTATATGTGTAGTTGGATATTGGATGTTCATCAGCGTATTTGTGAAATTGAATACTGGACAATAGCAATCTAGTAAAATCTTGAGGAAACATAATTGGGCAAGTCTGAGCCATCTCATCAGAATACAATGAAATGAACTGACAAGACAGGCTTCTCACTTGCACCGCTGTGGGTGGGAGACATTTTGGCACAGGCTGCCTTTGCAGCAGGGTGCATCTCATCAAGAGCTAAGAGGAAAGGTTCTTTCCTTGGGAGGGCAGAGGAACTGACAGCTCACAGGGAATGATTGAAAGGTCTTGCAAAATCTCTACTATTTCCAGCAGTACCAGACAGACAAAAA
>VZTR01005010.1:409557-420359 GCA_013400775.1 Chaetops frenatus
TTTTTTTTTTCCCCTGAACGTAAATCCCTCTGGTTGCTCACATATTTTGATTTCTACAGCAGAAACCACTCCAGGTCTGCTTTGGGTAAAGATTCTCCCTCAAATTGCCTGTGTAGGTAAATTTCAAACAACCAAAATGAAAAAAAATAATCCAAGGATATTCTGTAAAATTAGATAAAAATCTGAGACTGATAAGGCATTTTAGGCATTTTAAGCAATAAACTGGGTATTAAAGCAGGCAAATGAATGAAAGGAAAACAGCAGGGGAAAGGAGAGGCTTGTGGAGGGAAAGGTGACAGTTTTGCTGAGGAATTCTCCTGTCAGTTTCCCTAGGGAGGAGAGAAACAAAGTGGGGAGAAAGTGGGAGGAGAGCAGTGTGAAAAGGCTCTTGGATACCATGGAGATGGGTACAGTGTAAAAATCTGTATACTGTAGATAAGTAAGTGGGAGGTTGATATCAAACTCCTACCAGCCAGAAACTGGCTTTGTGCAGGGTAAACATGTTAAAGGGCTGGGGAGCAGGAAGCATTGTTTAAGACTTTGCCATACTGTTTGCCTACTTAGCATTTAAGAGAGTGAAGGAAAGGGACGAATAAATGTTTTTTGTGTTTTTTCATATGTCTGTTCTTTTATCTATATCCAGGCTGCCAAGAAGGGTAAACTATTTTCTAGAGCTTTTTTTTTTTCCCATTAAAGTTGTCTTACAACTTCAGACCTGCCTTTTATTTTTTTTTTTTTNCTTTTAATTTCAGTCTTAATTTGATTAACTGGGAGCTCATAATAAATTCATAATTCTTCTTCATCATTCGTGAATGTGGGGAAGAAAATGTGACATATTCCTGAGGAACTAAATGTTACTTTATGTGTTTTTAAAATTCAGTCTTTGTGTTACACTGCTTTGAAAGACTGTCTCAGCTCATTTTAGGATTTCTTTGTTCTCTGGTTCTAATTTTTATGCTTTCAATGCCTGTAAGACTGCTGTTATTTATATCCAGGGCCATAAGGAAAATGCTACAGCTTGTACATACGACATTGTACTTCCAAGAATTATTGGATTTTTTAAAATTCTAAAAAGTAAGAAACACTGTAGAATGGTGAGTGGAGTTTTCAGAAAATTGTAATTTGTGCCATTGATTCTTCCCAAAAACAAGCTTCCTGCTGCCTATGAAGCAGGGCAAGGCAAGCTGATTTTTTTTTTTACTTTTTATCCACAAGCTTAGCTTTAGAATAATGCCAAAACAAGTGAATAACTTTTGTCAGAACTTACATCTAAATGCTGTGCCTTGTGTAAAATTTGGATCAGTTGGATGGCGAGACTGTTCTCATCTCTGTCTGTTGTACCCATTTCTTTTTGTTCAGGGAGGCTTTCTGGCCACAGACTCACTCATGAAGCAATAATGGCAATAAAAGCAGGGCTTTGCAATGGCCCTGCTTCTGCATGTGTGCATTCAAGAGGAAGCATGGTGCACCAAGGTTCTTAAGACTTTAATTTTTATTGTGCTGGAGGACACACAAGCTAAGGTGTTTGTCCTCCTGGGCATTCTGAAAGTGAGTATTGGAAAAGTCCTGCAGGGAGGAATGGGGATGTGTGGCACTGCCACAGGGGCTGCACACATCTGAGTCTGAGCAGTTTCATCCCTGGCTATTAATCTTGGCCAAACAGCAATAGCAGGCTTTGGGAAAAATAGAAATATCTCTATTCCCTAAAATATTTTACTTCTTGGATTTTCAGAACTTAATGCCAGCTGTAATGGTGCTTGGGGTCTTCTTAGAGGTTGGAAGCCCAGGATTTCCTGACAGTGGTGGTGCTGGCCTGCTGTCTGTAGAAACTAACTGGGTTTTTTCTTTCACATTTCAGACTTTAAAGGGTCCATGTTGATCTTCAAGGGTAAATTTGAAGAAGCTATCTCAGAGCATGATTTTTAATTGGCTTTTTCTCAGAAACAGCAAAAGAAAAGCCATTAAACTTTAAGCTACAGTTTTACTGATGCTGATACCTTTGTCCAGGGTCCAAATTCTAGATTTTAAAGTCAGATTAAAATTAAGTATTGGGTGCTTTAAATACAGGTTGTTGCTAGTAGGAGTACCAAAGCTG
This sequence comes from Chaetops frenatus, assembly GCA_013400775.1. Lineage (NCBI taxonomy): Eukaryota > Metazoa > Chordata > Aves > Passeriformes > Picathartidae > Chaetops > Chaetops frenatus. The sequence continues at coordinate 411,653 of VZTR01005010.1, forward strand.
GTTGTCTGCACCAAAATTGGTGAATTTAATATGTAAATCTGTGAAGAAGGATGAGGTCCTGCTAGTGGGAAAGAGCCAGGGGTGGTGGTCACCTTCTGCAGCATTTCTCACTGGCTGCTGGAAGTATTGCACCATGGTGGATGTGGTGATCCACAAAATTGGGGTCTTCTCTGTCCCCATTCCCTTGAGTTTCCTTCAAGCTTTTGGAGTTTTGTGATGTCCACTGGAACTGGCTGTGTGGAGAGCAAAATGCTGTGCTTTGGTATTTGGACCTGAGTGATTTACAACAAGCTGGATGCCATAATCCCAGGGCCACGTGTGCAAAATCAGGGACAGCAGCATCTCTGACTGATAACATACTGTCTTTCTTAGTTGAGCATGTTTGATTATGGTCTTAGGTTCTTTTAATCAACTTTTAGTATTCTAATCAATGGGAGAATGACTTTACAGGCAGGTAGTAAGCAGCTAATTTTGCAGGATTCTTCTGTTTGCAGTTCCTGATGAACAGGATTCACCTTTACATCACATGATAGTTAATTTGGATTCATTTTGAGAGCACAAAGCTTGATCAGATGTAGCAAATGCAGCATTTCAGCAATCTCTGGCTTTTCTTCCTATGATGTTAAAATATATATATGTCCATTAACACCTGTTTCTTTGTTGCCACAGGTTCTGCCTGGCATACTGCAGAAGCATTGCTGTATTTTACCTGACAGGAACACAGGTAAACTTTTTTCTAAATGAGTTAACATTGTAATATGATTTGGAGAAACACAAACACAAAGTGGATTATATAGAGAATCCTTGTTTGCTATTTGTGGTCTTTGAAATTATCTTACAGTGAGTGTTAACTTGGATGTTTTGTTTAAATTACCTGCTTTCATGTGAAGATTTTATGCATACTCTTAACATTCTGGAGGTGGCACAGTTGTAGAAGCTGCTCTCGGGTCTCGCTCATAAAGTTATTTGTATGAACTTCTGAAGCATTTCTATGTTATTAATTATAAAGTTACTACTTTGTCAAGAAAAGGGGTTTAATATTGGAGTCTACAGTCTGGTCCTGTTGATTCACAAAACAGTTGATTCACTAAGCATTAAGTCACACGTAGCTCTGACTGCAGATAAATGCTTGCTCTATGCTTATTTTTCAGAGTAGAGGAGTAGACTAAAGGAGTAGACAGAAGCAGTATCACTAGCAATACCTTGTTGTTGTGCAGGAAGAAACTTAGGGTAATGTGTTTGTGAAAGAACAAATAAGTTGATGAGAATGATACTGGAAGAGAAGAAAGCCATGATTTAATTTTATATTCTTTTATTACAGGAAAAAACAATCTCTTTTAAAATAAGTTTTAAAATCCTTTCAAAAATACTATAAATTGAGTGGAAGTGACTGCATATGCAGTTGGATATGATTTGACAGACTAATTTCAGAGAAGTAGGAAGAAAAATATACCTCTTTTTTTCCTATATTTTCTTAATACAATATATGTGATTACTGGCATTTCTTAAATCTGCATACCCCTTTCCCCCAGTAGGTACCATTAAAATAAACCAGTTTGCTCCTTGGCTTGCTATTACTTGTATTTCAAGCACAGTTTACACTAAGGGTAATTACAGAGAGAACTTGACAACTGTGTTGAACTGTAGTGGGATTTGTGGTTACCTGCCTATGTTCAAATGAAATTTAAAATCTGATTTCTATTTTTGACTGTGAATGTCATAGAAGTACTCTAGTAAGATAGTTAATAACACACCCCTTCCAGCAAGAATTTGAAAGTTTATAATTAGCAAAAAAATTGCAGACAGACTTTGGCCTTCATAACAATTTCAAGAGTTCCTGAAAATTTGGCTTGGTATAATGACCTCAGCACAGTCTATGTGCTCATTTGCTGCTATCCTGTGCCAAATTTTTTTTCCTTTATTTGTAATATAAGAACTTGATCCAGATTCCATTGACCAACAAACTCTTCTTAACTTATATAGAAGTATATCATATAGATATCAAAGCCAGAGTTACATGAAGTGATGGCCTGGAGCTGGGCAGTAAGACTGACCATTTATCTGGAGAAGGTATAATATGCCTTTGCAACCAATATCAACAAAACCATTTATCTAAAATCTCAGTCACCTGCAATAGTGCCTGCATTTGGACATAAAAAAGAAGGGAGGAGCTTGCTAATGTAAAATCTGGTTTTGAAAATTTTGAACTAAGCTCTTTGAAGAGGAAATCTATTTGGCTTTAGTGTGTAACAACTGCTGTACAACTCAAGCACACTTATGTGTGAAAATATCTCTAAGTTCTATTGTGCCTGTGTGACTGCTGCAGTATTTTTCCTATCCTTACCTACTGTATAATGGGGAGTTGCCAGCAGGTGCAAAGCAAATGTGTTCCATTTTCCCCCACTTCCCCCATTTACACAGTTGAAACACTTGGCAGAGAGAAGAAGGAGAGCTCAGACAGGACATGGGGGATTTTTCACCTCCTTTCTGGAGGAAAAGAATGGCTAAATTACAGTTTGATTAATTGCATCTGTTAGAGATAAACAAACTTTGTCTTGTCAGACCATAGGTCTAAATCAACTAGTGCAAAATAAACACAAGAAATTCAGTACATTTGTGTAAATGTGGAATGTACTATTTGCATTCAAATGTACACATCATACATAATCTTGTCCAGCTATACTCTCAGTAAATGAGCCCAGAAAAATGACCTGATTGTGAACTGTAGGTCTGTTTGTGTTCAGCTGTTGACATTTGGAGGAACCGAGCAATGTTCAGGCTTGGGTTTTGTTCCTAGTAAATAGAGAAGGATAAGGAGAAACGGACTAGGTGGATAGATGGAAGAAAAGAGAGGGGAAGAACCATACAAAGAGACTGACAAAACCATTAGGGAAGAACGAGATGCTGTAGGGAGTAAGGATGAGTGAAAGGGAGCGAGACAGTAGCAATTTCTTCACTTATAGCCATTCAACAGTTCAAGCATAAGCAGCTTGGTGTTCTTGGGCTCCTCATTCAAGAGTGCCCCCGTGACCAGCCTCTTCCTCACTATCACCACTGGAGCTGTACCCCAGGGAAAGAAATGAGCCCTTGGAAATGATGGGGCCAGTGCTGCCAGGCCATCCTTTTCTCTGGCTGCCCTTCAGACCTAAGTTTGATTCTTGGGGAATATATGCAATTAGCCTGAGAAGTAATACGTCCCTGGATTGCCTGTGCTCTAGAAAACTGCATGTCTCACTGTCCCTTGCTACGTTGCATAGGAGTTTGAAGTGACCACGCTTTGTCAGTACTGGTATTGTGTACTTGCAAACTGCAGAATAGAGCTATGCATGGAAAGATAGGGACATGGGAGCAGTGATCTCCTTCCAATGGTGATGATGTGTTAGTAGCTCTACCATGAACTGTTATTCTCAGTGCTTATAACTTAGCTATAAAAATATATCCCTCAAAGACTTTCAAAAGGGAGCATAAAACATGCAATTCAGCTACTCCATTGCAAGGCAATTTTGGAAGATACATATTTAATGAGATTAGGTGTTGCAAAGGTTAAAGAATGTTTAATTTTCAAACATGTAAAGCTGTTACAAAGTCTAATTCTCTAAATAAAACGCTGAATACAGCTAGTGGTTTGCTTGCATTAAGCTTTGTTAATAGACTGATGTTTCAGTTCTTAAGTCTTAATTTATTTGTGGCTTTCCATTAATGATATTTTGATTACTTAAATAAAGTTCATCTGGCATGCACTGGCACAATGTGCCCTCGTTATTGTGTTAGCTGGTATCCAGAACCTGTATTGGTCACATACTCTATGACTCAAGAAGCAAAAGATCTCAGACCAGACACCTTTATTCTACACTTCCATCTTATATTCCATAACCATACTGTAAGAACTGTATTGATGGCCCTGCTCAGCTTCTTCCTGTCTCCTAACCAGGCAACAACAACTGGGATACCTTAGCAGTTATAAAGTTATTTGGAAGAAAAGCAGCTACATGCTCTGTACAGGTGTTAGTAACAAGATCATAAGGGAAAACAGTGTGAAGGTACTAATGACCTGGTGGGGAGCAGCTTGCTTATTTTCTTAAATTATAATCCTCTCTCTCTCCAGCTCCAGCTGGGAGAAATAACCCCTTTTGACAGAAATCCACCACCCTCTGTGTAAACATGTAGTCAGCTCATATTCCCTTTACAAATATTTCCCAGCAATGATCCATCCCCCATTACTGGGAAATCTTCAGCCAATTCAGAAGTCTTTCCTAATCCTGGAAGATCACTTCTGTAAACCTTATGTAGATGCTAAGGCTGTCCTTCCTCCCTTCCTTAGTAAGGTTCTTGGTTATAGTAATGGATAAGAGAGCTGTTCATGCAGTATGAGTACTGCCCTTGGTTTCTACCCTTAAAATGAAGATAGCCATTAAATGCAATATGTTTTGGCATTCCTAAACAAAACAAAAAATTGAGGGTTAGGAATGCTGATTTGAAACAGAGAAGTCAATGTATCCTGCTGTGGCTTGCTTTTTATTTAAATGTATGTATTTTTAAAATTTATTTTTATTTCCAGTCTTGCTTGAAATAGAACTCTTCAGGCAGTACATGTGGGTTGTTTAGCTGTAGAAAAATTCATGCAAATAAAAAGAAATATATCTGAAAGCTTATGCTTTTGTGTATTCTGTGTTTAAGCAGTCTTAGAGCAGAAGAGTGAATTATTTGGAGTTCGATTTTTGTTTATCCCAGGGCTCCCTGTATCATGATCTAGCACAATAAATGATCCTCAAGGTTAGCACAAATATACTTGGTGAAGTAAAACATAATAGAATTTCTTAACAGAAGGCACTTGGTGTGATTTTTACATTGCTGCAGCTGTTAAATGGACATCCTTGCACTGCAGAGATGCTGATAGCTGTGTGTTTTGTCTGTCTCTGTTGTGCTCTTGATACACAGTTATTAGTTTTCCATCATGTGAGGAAATTGCACAGCTTCTATACTATTCTTTCCCATTGTAGCCGTGAGTTTGGTATGAGGTGGACTGCAAATTTGGGCCCATTTTTTCCGCTGAAGATCCCAAAGGAAGGAATGAATCAATAGTCAGTAGCAGCTTCTTGGGCTGATTCATTCTTTGGTGCTTTAATCTTGAATTTCCCCTCTCATCATGAAGGAGAACATAGGTACAATAAAGAGCATCTGCAGCTATCTTGCTGACTTGATTCTGATAAATAGCTCTCTTAAACTCTGAGCAACACTCTTAGGAAAAAAGATTGATGCTGTCTTAGGTTTCTTCATAACCCATTTTCAGGTCAGCTCTTGTGTGCTGATATTGAACTTGCGCAAGATGTTAAATTCTTCATTATAATCATCCTCTTTTGTCCACTGCATTGCCCAAAATTACACTGAAAAAAGTGTGACCGATGTTCTGCTTCCTGCAAAGAATGACTAATATCTTCTTGAGAGAGTGGTAATTGCTTTATACACAAAAGCAGGAATTTAATAATAACCAGTCTCTTCATTGGGTAAAGTGCAGCCCAAGATAGGAATGTTTCATCCTTTGCTTGTTTGCTTTTCTTCCTGTTGCTTGAAGAGCAAATATTGAACAGGGGAAAAATCTAAGATGGTATTAAACAGAATTCCTGCACTAAAATTTACTAAATTGGATAAAGAAGTTAACATAGCTTTTTTTCTTTAACTACAACTGTGTTGCGTTATTAGATTTTAAAATACAAGGAGCGTGAATTGGTGCTCAAAACCAATGTGTTTTATAACTAGCAAATATGTTGCTACCAGCTAGTTAATATTTTTATCTACGTATATATGTATTTATTGAAATGCAATGGAAGTTTGTAAGAAGAACCATCCAGATGACTGGGCTGACAATGTATATGTATGAACTGTACAGCAGCCAGTTTGATTCCACAGAAGGAGTAACAGCATAGTGTTCAGAAGCCAAAGCCCTGTTGCAAAAATATCTTTACCATATTCACTAGCATACTATCTTCCATCTGAACATTTTGAAGTATTAAATTAATTGTGATGAATTTTTTCTTGTGCCATTGTGATAAAGAAATTTTTTCCTATCATATCCTCTTTTATCAAAGAGGAAGTCAGATTATCAACTGTTGCCACACAAGAATATTTACTGAGGTGATATATCATCCTCTTTAGAAGTTCATTGCTGAAACTGAAGTTGTCCTTTTGCTTTCAAGATGTAGCTATAAATTTTAGACAATTCCTGCAGATTTCACCTGCTGTCTGCTTGCTGAGTTAAACATGAGCATTCTCATTCAGATGTTCAGCTGCAGGCTGCCTGCTGGTATGTTCCAGCCCAGTTTCCATGGAAATGGGAATTAGAGGGGAGAAAAATAAAGAAAGAATAAGTATTTTCTTAATCTTCTGGTTAATCCGGAAGTTCTCTTACCTTGGCATCAAGGTTGCTTTGCTTTTAGTTGGATAGGTATATGATGCCAACTTCTGCAAATCCAAAAATAACCAAAACTCATTATCAGAGCGTTGCAAGCAATACCTGTTATTGTAGAGGTGTTGGGGATTACCGGAAGCAGAAGAAGAAGGAAGAACTGAACTGGACTGTGAAAAAATAAACTGATGAAAGAATGTGTGTCAATACCCAGTGGCCATTTTAGACTTAGTACTGCTAGATGTCTATCTAGAATAAGGAACTACATACTTTCAGTCTCAAACTAGCCAGAAGACTGCCTTGTCCTATTGGATCTGTATGTACCTAGGATTGTTCATGTTGGTCCACTAAAATCTGGTCTCTATGAGTGCAAAAATATCAGCAGTTTGGGCTGATATTTTTGCTTCATGCTTCAAAGGGGTCAGGTCTATTACCTCAAGACCAATAGGACCTCAGGCTTCAGTATCAAGTTATACCTTTAGCTATAAAACTAAGCAACACATATTAATTCACTTAAAATAATTGGACAGGCTAGAAGGCTCTGGATATGTGTGAGTATAAAAATGTTTTAAAGTTCCAGGTGGCACAGATCCCTGTGCCATTCTGCTTGAGGTGTAAAGGCATGATCACAGCACACAGCAGTGGTGCTTTAGTCTTTGCATGGTGTCTTAGTTGGTTGCAAGCATAGTACCAAGACCTTTTTGGAGTTCCACCTCCTCTGCTGCCACTAGCTCATCCAGGGAGAAGTTTTTCCCCTCTTATTACTGTTATGAGAAGTCACAGTTTTGCTTCACCCAAAATTATATAGTCTTAAAACCAATACACTGAACAAAAGACTTCACTGATAGTTAGATGTCATGTTAAATGTTTCAAGATTGATAAAGTGTGGTCCAAGGCAAGTGTTGCCTAACCCCTGTGCTCTTGGGACTGGATGTAAACCATTAGCTGTAAAATAGCACTTTCCTGACAGTCTCACCCTCATTTGTGTGGGGGAACAGGGACTGAAGAAAGAATTCTGTCTTGGTGAAGTTTAATTCTGGAGGCAGACATGTGAGCATGTGTGTTTGCAGTCTCTTTGCCTAACGGTGTAAGAGTCCTGGTAGCTAAAAGTGTGTAGGAAGGAAATTCTGTCCAGAAAACAGCATCCGTTTCAAGAAAGCTTACTTGACCTTTACTTCTGAAATGTTTTGTAAAGCATTCCAATGTGTACAGCTCAGCTGCTGAAGGAAGAGAGAACTGTGCATCATCAGATGCAGAAACTGCAGGCAGCTCGGATAACTGGCCATGTTAATAATGTGAGTAAGTCTTGATAAATGAAAACTGTATGTAGAATGACTGATTTCTATATGCCACAGTTTGGGATTTTTATTTTTTCGTGCTTTCATCTATTTGTGAAATGGTTGCCCAGGCAGTATGTTGATCACATGGACTGAGGGGCTCTGAGTGTGTGAGTGTGCTGTACACAGGCCCTCTCTTGCAGAGGAACATGGTTTTGAAGTTCACTGCCAAAAGGTATGTCTTGGCCAAGACAGTGCAGTGTGTGGGTAGAGGTAAAGAGTGTGTAATTGAGCAGAGAAATCAAAATACAGACATTTATACTCATACAGTGAGTAAGCAAAATGTTAGTATGTTTTTCTAGAACAACTATAAGTCAATGGCAAGGAGCACAGGGAATTCTTATAGGTCTCAGAGGAACACAGCTATAATGCTGGAGGACTCTTGAATTAATTGGTTTTATGTGGGTTCAGTAGACCACACTGATATTTCATTACCCTTAGAGAAATTTGACTGCGGGCCAAAAGAAACTATTCCCTTACCTTTTAAATCTCTCAGGGGTGCCTACACAAAAGTATCTGCATTCCTCGCTTCAGTAGCATCCTGCCTCTCCAGCTACATTGAGGCACCTCTGAAGCAAGAACAGACCTCTTGGCTGGTATGCATTAATCTTACATAAGTCAGTTGTGCAAAGTGTAGGAGTAATAGACATGTTTTATTTGCTACCATTTTTTAAACATGTCTACTGTATTCCTTTTTCCCTTAGATTGCAATTTAACTGTGTAAGTAGATTGCTTTCCTAGAAAGATATCTGTTCCTGATCTTTGAATACGCCCAGTCCTGAGAGGAATAAGCAATCAAAACAGCCCTGGAAGTGACCACCAGTCTTTTAATCCAGATTCACATCATGTGTATCACAATCCTCCAATTTGGTGGAAGTTCTTCAAGGTTTTGAAGAGCAAAACATTTTTTTTCAGGTTTGTGGGAATAATGGAATTTATCCTAAAAGTTTTCTTGGAAGAAGAATGT
>VZTR01005010.1:420400-498097 GCA_013400775.1 Chaetops frenatus
AGTTAGAAAAAATAAGGACTAGAATTCACATTGCTAACTTCTTAAAAGAAATCTGTTTTATGAAACTCTTGTTTGCTTTATTTTGTCTGTCTTCACCCACCCTCGACTCCCCACCCCTTTTTACTAGAAGAGTGGGAAAGTATGGGGAATTGGGTTCTGTATCTAACATGCCCACAGTGTTAGATAACTTTTATTTTCATAAGATGCCTGAACAAATTTTCCTGCTCTAAGGCATGCGTCTTAGTTTGGAATAGTATGCCTCATGTTTTGGACTAGTATTTAACTGCCTAGGAGAAAATAACAGTTTAAAAGAGATGTAGCATGCAAGCATCTCCATGATTAAAACCACTAGAGCTCTCTGTCATTCTAGCTGTGCATTTTCCAGAAAAGGACATCCCACTTTCACTGGAGTACCAGTGGAGACTTTTTCCAGATGTACCTTTTTTCTTTCAGCTGACTTTATCAATGTACAATTTTTCCTGTCCTTCCTATAGCTTCTTGTATTAGCTGTTTGGGTGGGAGTACTAAAACATACATTTTTTTTATCAAAACATCTGAGCTGTTCATGCTTTCCATTCTACAGTGATATTCTCTATGTTTAAAATGGTTTGCTTTGCTAGAATGATTTTATTTGTAGTAACGCTGTATGACGTGGTTCTCCTGCCTTTTGGGATACTATAGGAGCTATAAATAACAGCTGCTAATGTCTACAGTCATGCACAGCAGGAAGTAATTTAACCACTTGTCTCCTTTCTGTCACGATGGGAAATATCAAACATTTCTGCATCAATAATGCATATGATCCCCAAAGCTGTTAGTGGTGCTTATTGTAGAAGTATATTACCAGAGGCAGTGCTGCAGCCTCTGCACTTGAGATTAAACGGTAGCAAATGTTTCCATGCATGTGGTTTAGTCGTCTCAGTATGACTGTGCATTGGGTAAGACACCAGCTGTATCTCCAGAGAATCTCTCCCAATCTGCCAGCCAAGAGGAGTGATGCTGTTAGGCCGGCAAAAGCAGGGGAAGAGCTTGGGAACAGCAGAAACTGACACATTAGCTTATAATTCTTGACACAAAGATCATTGGGGCAGTGAAGGAGCAGAGAAAGTGAAGATGTTTCACCACAAAGGAGGCTGATATTCCAGTATATCTCTGTGAAAGTCATTGTACAAGATTAAATGCATGTTGTCACTTGTGGGTTGTGTTAATTTTATTAAAACGTGTTGGTTTGCTGGATTTAGGTAGTTAAATGCTTGAGTGAGAGAGTTTGAATATGCAGTTGGCCAAAGCTGCTGTCCCAGAATTCCCCACATCTTCTCTGGACACAGCTTATAATCAGGGAAGAATTGAGGTTAAGAGTACAGTACCAAGAAAGCTACAAGAAGCATAACTCACAACTGTGCTCATTTGACAGCAAACCCTGGGGATGAATCATCTGCAGATTTTCAGTGGTATATATAGGAAACCTAAACTTACCAAGGAATAGTGATGGGATGACAAAAAGCCATGGGGGCATTTGCAGTTTTTCTTACCTTATGTAATGGCTTCTTGAATGTCCTTTATAAACCAAGGACTGATCCTCTGTACTGTACCATTAAAACCTGTGAGCCATGAGCCTCCATACTGAACATGGGCAGAACAATGCTGGAGGCTTCAGCTGACAGAAGTTTAATTCATGAACCACCTTCACAAATATATTTGGAAATTGTGACTCACAGAAATCAGCCCACAAGGCATAAGAAATTACATCATGGTTAAGCTGCAGGTGATTATAAATGTAAGGGATAAGATAAGCTTCAGGGAAAGACATGTATATATTGAAAATGCTTCAGTACTTTTTGCTCCCCTTCTAATTTGGAGGGCAGCTGGAGGAAGCAATACAAAATTGAAAAGCTGCAGAGGAAAGATCAGCATGGCATGGGCTGTTAATACCATGTGTCAAGAGATGTGTCCTTTCTTTCCTTACCGTAAAGACTTGGAAATCAACTACAGCCATGAGCATCTGTCCATTAGGACTATTCATCAATGCTTCATATATCTGAATGTAAATCTTTCTGATGTATTGTATTTGCACTAAATATATATATAATGATTCTTTACCAAAGATCATTAGAATTTGTTGCCCAGTGCTAAAATTTTCTCTCTCCTGTTTCTATGGAAACAGTAATACTGATAAGACACAGTAAACAAATTCACTGTATTATAAGCCTCCCCTTTAGCAGGACATTCATTTTATTAATATCTGTCCAAATTTGTCTGGGGACAGGTATTGTTCATTTAACCATTCAAACAGTAAAGTATCTATTTAATTTTCACTCAAGACCTATCTTCTAGCTTTGAGGGCTTTTACTTGCTCTTAAATCATTTTCCTAACCCAGTGGTGAGCTGGTATGTACCAGTGGTTGCTGCTGCTAATATTTGCATAGCTCAGAGGAGGGTAGGGAGTGTTTATATGAAGTACTTCAGAAATATGAAAATCTAAAAGTGCAGAAGTACACTTGTTGCTAGCTAGTGCAGAAAGTAAAAGCTTATTTTGCCTTTGATTCTGTTGAACGTGATTATGTGGCATGGTCTTTTGGGGCATGGCTTAGCTTGCTGTCTAAGAATTAGATTTAGCCTTTTGTGGAACAAATTACACCTCACAAAGAGCAGTGTCATCTTCCCGAGCCATGCCCAATTGCAGTCTTGAAGTATTTTGCTCAGCAAACAGTTCTCTGTACATTCTAGAAAGCCAAGCACAGCCACACAGTGAGGAGACTGACCTGTTCCCCCCTGCTGTGGCTGGCAGGACTGGCAGGTTGCAGGCTGAAGCAGGCAGTGCATCCCCTGCAGCACAGTGTGTCTTGCAGGCATGTGCCAATCCAGAGAGCTTGAGGTGAGGTGGCAAACTTCATACTCACAATAAAATTCCCGCTTGATTGTTGATCTTGCCTTTTGTTTTAGAACCTTCCTTCTGTGAAACCAGTTTCAAGCTGACTAACTATGCTGAAAAGGGTAAGGAGGTTTTCAAAGATTAAAACTGAATAAATTGTTCAAATGAGTCAATAAATGCTATGCCTATGCTGTACTTGTTGAGTGGTTTATGAGGGTTGAAAAGTCAAAGCTCAAACAGCCAAGGTTAGGAGTGGAGAAACCTATTTGGTTTTCATGTGCTGAAGAGATTGGAATTTACTCTGAACTCTTCCCCTGGGCTGCAGGATGGCAATGATGCAGTCACCTTTGCTCCAGTTTGTAATGTTAAATGCACTTTAGCAACTTACGGAACTGCCATAGCATAAGCAAAATACTTTTTCATTGCTATGAAAAGATGATGCTTGTTTCTTTGAAGACTTGCTGTGTTACATATATAACTAAATCAGTTGTAAACTTCTAAAAAGGCTTTAGAGAAACTGATGGGAATGGGTGTGCTACTAAGGAAAGCTGTTGATCTAGAGAAACACAAATCATCACTAAAAGCCTCTATGTACTCATGGCAATTGTAGACAGCAAAACCCCAATTTGTAGGTTTTTCTTATCAGATTCTTTAGCAGTATTATGAATATCGTTACTGCAACAGGGACTGAGATAATCTATCTGGATTTTGAATTCTGGATACAATGGTGATGAATGGTGCTCCTCAAAGACACAGAATTACTTTGATATTCAATAAGAAGTAGGCTGTTGGATGGTGCTTAAGGTATCTACTTCTTTGTGTGCAAACACAAGTGTCTTGGTATCATCCAAAAGAAAGCCTCTTAAAGCAGGCCATCAGGTTTGACAGGGGCCCTTGAGATCCTTTTTACCACTTCAGTGAGATTGGCTCCATGAGGGAGCCCCCTGTGCTTTTTCATAAATATTAACCCAAGATGCAAACGAAGGCTCATCAGCCGGCATGGGCAGAGATTTTTTGAAAGACTAATAGTACTTTATTTTGCCTTTTTTTTTTCATGGGGGGCAGACCATAAGCCTTCATTATGATTGTCTTTTCATTTCTAGTGTTTACTTAAAAAGAGATAGATTGCACCATGCATCATTCAACATACAAAGGGAACTTATAAATAAGACAGAGAAACACTTTTTACCAAGGCCTGTAGAGAACATTGAGCATTGGTTTTAAACTGAAAGAGGGTAGTTTTGGATTGCAAATAAGGAAGAATTTGTTTACAATGGAAGTGGTGAGGCACTGGAGGAAGATAAGTGGTGGATGACCCATTATTAGAAGTGTTCAAAATTACACTGGATAGGGCTTTGAACAACAACCTGATCTAGTGAAAGATGTTCCTGCCCATGGCAGGGGGATTTGGACTAGGTGATTTTTGAACATCCCTTCCAACCCAAACCATATGATGAATCAGTGGTTTTTTTTTAAATTTTGGCTGTACTTGTTATTTGAATTAAAATTCAAGAAGGGGTAAACTCTGAGATAGATTTGATTGCTTGTCCTTTCAATTGTCATGAGATTCACCTTCATATTGGAAGGCAGATTTTGGCCTTAAGGCTGACATCTTCAAAATGTCAACCTTGTAGGCATGAAGATATCACTCTGTTGGAAATCATTGCAAGTGATATTTGCTGGGCTGCATTCACTGTTTTCTACTACAGCTGGTCTCTGACTTCCTTACTCCAATAATTTATGTGGGAAGGCTGTGGTCATCTTTCTTCTTTTGAAACTCCATTGTTTAAGCCCTTGTGGAAGACATCCTATGCCATTTCATCATTTTGATTTTTTGAGTTGTAACTCAAGAGCATCACAGATCATAGATATATTCACTGATGTTCTGTGTTTTTCTTTTCCTGAGGACCTTTCATAACTCAGCATAGCCAATAACTCAATTCCTCATTGTTGGTAGTTATTTTCATCCTTTTTAAAAAAAATTGACAGCTTTATCACTTTGCTAGATATTTTGCTGATTCTCATGCCTAATGCTTTGCAGTTCCCTGTAGGAATTTCTATTATTTTCTCTCTAGTTTTACTGCATTTATTTTTGATCTTTTAATTTTGTTCTTTATAACTTACTTAATTTTTTCCTTTTTTTTTTTTTTTTTTTTTTTTTTTTTTTTTTTTTTTTTTTTTTGTTTTTTTTTTGTTTGTTTTGTTTTTTTTTTTTTTTCTTTTTTTTTTTTTTTTTTTTTTTTTTTTTTTTTTTTTTTTTTTTTTTTTTTTTTTTTTTTTTCTTTTTTTTTTTTTTTTTTTTTTTTTTTTTTTTTTTTTGGTTTGGTTTGGTTTGGTTTGGTTTGGTTTGGTTTTTTTTTAAATCATATAAGAAACACTTCCTAGAGTGCTAATCCCTATACTTCTTCTTGATTAATGTAGTTTTTTTGGGCTAGCAGATACTTAGCTTTTTGATGTTGTGTAATGCTTGGCTGTAAAATTCAGATCATTTTAACTGTTACTGTCATCTTTGTTTGACATTATAGACGACATATGGCTTCCTACAAAACTGTGTCGTTATTTAACTTGAATTTCATTGCCTTCCTGTTGGAGCTTTTGACTAAGGTATAAATACTGCACCATAAATATTTCTTTCCCCATTCAAGAAATCTGATGTTGGCTTAACACTGAGTGTTCTAAGAGAACCTAGGAGGTTTAGCTTGCAGTAAACATATTTTGATGTTTCATTCCCTTCTTCTTCCTCCTGGTATTGGGCATGTATGCACAGCACATTAATTTTTTAATTTTGTCCCAAGCCATGTGGATAGGATGGTATGGAAGTCCCAAGTGTGACCTAATTTTTCATCAGAAATGAAGATATGGGTTCTCTTTTTTGTTGTTTTTGCTGTATATTGGTTTGAGGTTATTTTTCCTTTTTTTTCTGGACAGGCGATCTCATTCTTTTAACTTTGTTGTCTTTTCTGCTTGCACGGTGGCCAGCCAAGGTGAAGGCAGGGCAGTCACAGCAAAGTGTTGTTTCTCTTTAGACGGAGTTTCCAGACTCCCACAAACAGCATGTCTTCTCTAGCACAATTGATTGCTGTTGCCAGGGATCTGTTTTACAGAAACATTTTTCCCTTCCAGGTATCCTGAATTGATATTTATCTAAATTCTTAGGTGATGATAAAGGTTGTCCACAATTTAGGATCTCTGGCACAGTTGTGTAGTGTCTCTGTCTCTTCATAGCATGTTTTACATTGTCACATTTAATATCTTCCTAAAGGATGCTAACTTTTAACTTATAACACAATCTGCCTATACACACAATTTCTAATGGAATTATTAACTAATTTTGCATGTAGTTTAATGAAAGAATTTAAAAATGATTTTGACTTTTTGGAGAATGTGATATATGCTAGAATTCTGCCTGAAGGTATATTATTTAATCGAGAAAAAAGCTGCATTTTTCATTTTAATTGTATCTATTTGATGTGATGGCCACAGGTTTTTTAAATAATTCAGATAATCAGGGAAGACCTCTAGGTCTGGAAGATGATTTGAACTTTGGACCGTCTACTGCCCTTGTCCAGTGCAAATTCTGTCTGTGCCTGTTTGGAGGTAACTCCTGATGGTTGTGCAGCCTGTGACAGATTCCACAACTTTCTGAAGAAAAGTAGGTCTCTATTTGATTAATCTTACTATTAGATATTGTGCAAAATATTTTAAACTGAATATATGATGTTGCAACTTTAGACTTAGTATTGCAATAGTATTTTATGTACCTGGGAACCAGTGCCCTTGATTTGAGCCTTCTCTTTTCCAAGAAAATAGTTTCTTGGCCTTTTAAGAATCTTTTCTAAACCTCTTGTGGAAAATATGAATCTTGCTTTGTACTTTTTTTCCCTTAAAGTGTGATGTGACTGCATTGAAATTTCTTGTTACAGAGGTAAGAAAATGTGATCACTGTTCCTAGATAACAAGAATGTTTGTCCTGCAGTTATTTTTAAATCCAAATTAAAAAAATATTAAACATTTGCCTCTATTTCTGATATTAGTTGAAAAGCAAATTACATAGGCCAACACAGCAGACACAGTGAAATAATCCTGCTTAATTTATGTGAATTGGAAGCATAAGAAGAAAGTAATCATTTAAAAGCTCAGTTTTAAGATGTCAATTAATATATATAGCTGTGGATTTTCTTCCATTTAAACAGGAATTAAGGCATGATACCTTCTTAATTCTCAAATATATTCTTGTCCTCCATTCCTTCCTTCCCCCATCCCTCCATCTGTGGTAAAACAAGCACTTTAAAAAGTGTTCTCATTTCTGTATATCTCCTTACCTGTAGTACCTAGTTCATTCTGTTGATTCATTCAGAGGTGATCCTTGCAGAAAATCAAGAAAAACATTTAGGCTAGTTTCATAAATTTCAGCTGTGAAATTATTAACAGGATAGCTTCATTCATGTTATAGATATTGACTTTGTGATGCAATTATAATATTTAAAGTTCAACAGACAATAAGTAAATCATACTAAAATATGAGTTAACTGGCAAAAGTGACGCTTGACCATTTTTGCATTTCATATTGGCATATATTTATGAAACAACTGCCATCCCAGTGATAATCTCTGTTTTCAGTCCTTAAGTGTTTTTCACTTAATATGTTCACATTCAGATTACACACTGGGAAGCAAATCTGTAGGAGTTAAGTGCCTATTTTCTTATGTTATGGAAAATAAAGAAATGCAGGTAGACATATTGCTGCAATGGTGATTTTCAACATCAAGTACTTTATTCAAATGAATTAAAGGGCATGTATGCATCTAGCAAAGGATGCATACTTTCCTTCCATCTAGGTATTATTTCTCCTTCAAATTTCTTAATATTAAAACATAATCAACTTTATTTTCAACCTGTGTGTGCTAGTTAGATTTTTTTAAATGAAGCCATTTGAAGAAACTACAGCTGAACTCTACTTTCTTGAGGTATTTGGAAGAATTTGCTCTTTTTTTTTCTTTCTCCTTTTATTTTACAACTGCCTATTTGTTTGCAATTGAAAATTACCTTTATCTTTTGCCTGGGATGTTCACTAACGGTTCTGGGAAATCTATTGATGTAATATTTTAGAGTTAAATGAGTTTTTCTTTCCTCCAGATCTCCTCAAGTTGGCTAAAAATTGCAAAGATTATTTCCAAAGATGGCTGTGTACATTAAAATGATATGAAACTGGCACCTGGGCTTTCTGTCATGAGAGAGGAAGGCTTCTGTAGGTCTGACTCCTTTCTTTATGAGGATGTGATACAGCAAAGCACTTAAAAGTGGTTTTCCTCAAAGACATTAGTGAAAAATAGAGTGAAAATTGACAGAATAAAATTTAATGGAGGATTTTAGATAACTTAGAAACAAACAAAAAAATTCTAGCAGAGGAGTAGACCCATTGTGGTTGAGGAAAGTTGCTGTACTGATTATAAGAGAAATTAGGGGGTTTCAATAAATATTTCCACTCTGTATTCTACTTTTCAGGTGTAAGACCTTTTGTTATGCAAGTCAGTAGTTTTTCTGTGATAGTGGTATCTATGAATAACATTAGTATCTGTAGAGTCAGGTCATTTATATCCAAGTATGTAAAACAGCTGGTTTGGAAGGCTTTCTGGTTCATTGTTTATACTAGAATAATTCAAGGACAGCAGAGAAAACTTCCCTATCCATGGCAGGGGGGATGGAACTAGATGATCTCTAAGACTCCTTGCAACCCAAACCATTCTAAGATTCTATGAAAACTCTTTAAGTGTGTCAGTATTATACCAGTATTCAAAGTAAAAATCAGGATTGCTCCAGTAGCAAATTAGATTAATTTGATATGAAATCCAAATTCTATTAAATCTTTTTGGTTAGTACGGAGGTTTAGACTCTGTAGTGAGTTTTCATATTTTTTAATGAAGTATGTCTTGTCATAGAATCACAGAATGGCTTGAATTGGAAGGGACCTTAAAGGTTCTGTAGCTCCAACTCCCCTGCCACAGGTAGGGACACCTTCCACTAGACCAAGTTGTTCCAAGCTCCATCTAGCCTGGCCTTGAACATTTCCAGGGATGCAGAAGTTTTCTTCAAGGTTTTAGTTAATTTTAGCCAAATATTTATAGAGTGCTGCAAGCTTCCTGAATTGATGCAGATCATTTTAAAAACATTACTCCATTATAGCAGATTTATAGACTAGATACTGGTTGAAAGACAGATCTCAAACAGTTGTTGTGATGGCAGTGAGAAGGGTTTTTTTTTTTAGAATGGCTGTGCAACAAGTGGAACCAGGCTCTGCCCAATTCAGCACTCAAATGGAAGTAAGTATAAAAAAAATCTTCTAAAACTTGTATCTGAAACAATTAGAACACCATGACTAGAATGTATGTATAAATTAATCTCATTTGTATCCACAAAGCTGGACACTTGGTTTTGGGAAAAATAAAATTGCCAATTAGAACCAAGAAAAGGAGGTCATAAAACAAGAATAGCCAATAATATCTTGGAAATTTCAACTCTTTCTATTCTGTGGTGCTGGACATGGGTTGCAACACTGTTTTAGGGTCATGCTAGGAGTTGAAGGGCTCAGTTACTGATTCAGTATTTAAACAGAGGACTAGGGAACAGGTAGAGTTCTTCAGCTTTACAGTGGTGGTCTTGATATTAGTATGTGACAATTTTCTTGCTTGTCTATTTTAAGTGACCTTGGAAGAACACATAGGCATGCAAAAAAGAGCAAAAAAAACCCTTAAGATCTGGGTAAAATGCCTTGTCAGACTCAGTTTGATCTTTGGCTTTTCAGAAACAGAGGTATATTTCAGCTAAACCAAATCAGTCCAGAGTGAAAGCATCATCAAATACAAGGTTCTTCAAATTGTCACAGAAAAGTAGAACAAGACAACTACAAATAAGGCAATTTTTTTTGCTATGGTGAAAATGGAGATAAAAGTGGCTGGTGAAACTTATTTCCCATGGCACATTCTTCATCTCTGACCAGCTCCCACTCGTATCTGTTTTGTCTCCTACCTGCCATACCTGAGGAGTTTTGGGTTGACCCTTCCAGCTGAAGAGGCCAGGCTTGCTGAGTCAGAGGTGTACTTCTAGAATATGCATGAGACATGCACTAGATACCTAGCTAAATGATAACCCTTTGGAACACCAGGCTTCTTAGACTGTCTAGCTTCAGTTTATGGGAATTTGCAGGGCGCTTGTCATTCAAATATCTTGTTAATGCACTTCAGATGGATGCAAAGGTCTTCATCTGGGCCACTTTGCTTATTTACTTGCATAGCAGGGGGCATGTACTAATGACTTTTAAGACTGTAATTGCTGTTTGTCAATTTTGGTAAATATAAAACTAATATTAGCTGTAGCACTAATTAAAAAAAAATCAGATTCCCTTTTCCTTCTCTTTATTTTGTTTACAGAATTTTTTTATTCTTATTGTGTAAATTTTTTTCTGGGCATTGGTGTTTCAGTGGTCAAGGTGCAGAGGCTGCTGCCAATACTACCAAAACATACACCCAATGTGTGCCTCTTTAAAAGGTCATGATTTAAACAACCAAGTTGACTGGAGTTTTTGTGTAAAATGTAGATGTCTGTGGAGAAATGGTGACTAAACTAGGAAGATTTTATGATCTTTTCTAGGTCTTTGGGAAACAATGAACTGTATATAAATTGCTTTCCTGGTAATTAAGGGCTTCAGAAGCAGGCTGAAATGGTTTCTTCATCACATCCTGTTACCTGTACAATGTAGCTTGCATGTTCTCCTGAAGATTGCACTTAAATTACTATCTTATTCCCAGCTGTCTGTAACATCAGAGCTTTTAACTTTTATCTTGATGTTATCATGGATGGATCTTTCTGGCTCTGAAGTGATCAGAGATCACTTGTTATGCAGATGAACAAGCTGAAGAGCAATTTCATAGCAGCAATTCTGAATGAATGAGAAGTGCAATGAGGATTAAGATTGTCAAACTGTACCTTGCTGAGAAGTATACCCATTCACTAGATACATCTTTGCCCATTTCCAGTGATCCCACAACACAAAATATTCAAAATATTGTCTAATCTAGTTTTGCACACAAGTAAATGCATGTACTGTGTCCTGACTGCTGAATTCAGTTAAAATTTAAAAGCATACAAATATTACATGCTTATGATGTATGTACGATGAATGTGATTTGCATGGGACTAAATGCTGAGACATGTTTCTCAAAAGCATTGAAAAGTGTTTCCTGAGCAGAGTGTGGCATTTTTCTTGTTGCAGATGGAAGTTCTGTCATTGTTACAGTGGGTCTTGAGCACATATTTAGATAATGTTTGTAGATAAAGGGTTCAGGTTGTTGCCAAGTTGTTGATAAATTCAGGTCTAAAGCTATTTGAGAAACGGAAAGTGCTCATTTCTTAAAAGTATTACAGTATCATTGCATTTAGTTCTATTTCTAGGAAAACCATCCTGGTAAATCAGTAACATGTAAACTAATTTAATGTGATGTGATAAAAAGTTATCTCTGGTAACTTAAAAACTGCATCATTAGAATTTGAATCAAAACTTCTGCAAACATTTCTCATGCACAAGTCTTGCAACCAAATAAAGCTGTACTGGTTTTAAGTGGGTTCCTGAGAGATTACAGGATTTCTGTGCAGGAAAACATTTCAGGATTGATTTTCAGATCTTATTTACTTAATTTCTTTGGACATGCATGTATGATTGGTGGATATACACTTAATCTCACATTTGAGAGAAATAATCAGGAAATTAGGAGAATGTCTTCTAATTTTCTGTCAAGGTAGATTATTTTATTATACTTCATTGAAGTGATTATGTTTTGCGAGCTTAATTTTGTCACAGAAGTTCCAGGTCTTGTCAAAAAATTGTAGTTTAACAAATCACACCCAGAGCAGAAAACCAGTAATTCCCACAGTTGGATGAATTGGAGAATAACTTTGCAACGTTCCTAGGCTTTAGGGATTTTGTAAAACATTTATTTTCCACACAAATATAAAGACCAATTCTCCTATGAGTTCTAATATTCTGATGAGCCTGTTGTTTAAAAGTGAATCTACCTTTGTAGGCTGGAGGCATTGGCAAGACAGCGTTGTTGTGTCATGCATGGCAAAAAGATCAATCCAAGACTAGTGCAAACCAAAACTATTGACAACCTTTTAACTGAATTTTATAATGGAATAATAACATGTGCTTCAGAGAGTGAAAATTTTAAACATTATTAAAAACTAAAAGCAATTACTGTGACTCAGAAAAAAATAAATACAATAATTGAAACTGGAAAAGACTATAATGACATTATAATGGTACAATAATAATAAAAACAAATAGTAAGCAAAGAAAGATTATACTCTCAAATATGTAAAGCTCCTGACAACAGTTGCTGAAAAGAATTGATAAGATGGATAGGGAACATTTTGGAAACTGATGATGCAGTAATTAGCTGTGAGCTGCGTTGCAGAAGCACTACAAGCAGTAAGAAACTGCCCTTTTGGAGAATAGGGCCAAATCTTACCAAAACTGAGCTCTATAGGTATGCTGTGAGTAGGGAAAGAGGAAGGCAATTTGGGGCTGCAATCCCCTTTTTGGGCAGTAATCTGAAAGCAGAATGTGTCTTGAATTACTCCTGTTCACTCATAACCTAATCTCCAATAGTACTAATTCTGGCCTGTGATAATATCCTATTTCAGTGACATTAGAATCCAAAAGTGAACAGTTAACCAAGAGAGAGATTGAATTATTGTTTTTCCTTTGTACTTGGTATCTCCCAAAGGCCTTCTGGAACTTTTGATTACTCTTATTAATGTCTTTACAAATGTACCTGTGACAGCACCACAAACTTGGGCTAACACTGCCAGAGCTGCCCCCACAAGGACACTGTTGAGAGGGGATTGCCTGCCTGGCCATGTGCTCCCAAAGTGATTTATGTCAATGCCAACATGGGAATAGACAGTCCTGAGCTTGGCTGATGATCCTATATTCCCCCACTGTTAATGTCATGGAAATATCTGTGCGAGCACATAGATGGGAGAAAAGAACCAATCCAAAATAAATCTTACTTTTAATGTGCATTAATTCCCAGTTGTGCAGCTGCAAGCCCCACTGTAAAGCCACAAGGACCAAGTGGTCAAATGTTGGG
Source organism: Chaetops frenatus (assembly GCA_013400775.1). Taxonomy (NCBI): domain Eukaryota; kingdom Metazoa; phylum Chordata; class Aves; order Passeriformes; family Picathartidae; genus Chaetops; species Chaetops frenatus. The sequence goes on from VZTR01005010.1 coordinate 433,421, forward strand.
GAGCAGAGCTGCCTCTCAGCAATACTGCGTGAGGTTTCAGCTCCCAGCACTCAGAGATCTGCAGTGTCAGGTATTGACAGAGACCTATTCAAAGTAAAGGGTTAATTTTTTTTTCAGCCATTACTCACTGGATCCAAAGCTGATTTATCTCTTCATGTCACCTCTCTCAGATTTAAGTCCAAATAACAATGTGGTTTATACAGAAAGAGGTATTTTGTTAGACCCAGAACTGCAAAACTTTGGGGTTTTTGTTTTTACATGGCCAGTAGCCAATTATTTGTGTCCCTCACAGCAGTTTGAGATGAGCTCTTCATCTGAGAGTACACACAGGTTCCACTGCCTAGTGCATTTTTTACCCAGATTTTGTGTTGATTTGTTTTTCAGGTTGCTTCTCTGAGCTTGTCTTTTCTCCCTCCTTTTTCTTACTTTCCCATTTTGTTTTCCATTCTCTTTTCCTTTTTACCCCCTTTTAAATTAGAAATTACAGGTATGTTTTTAGTCAGGCTGTAGGACCTAGGCTACTTCTGTACTAGCAAACAAAAAACATGCAGTGCAAACATCCTGATATCATCCACAGTTCCAGAGATATTGTTATTTTCCAATCCACAGATTTTAATGTTTTCCATGTTGTTGAATTGTTAACATACAGGGGTTTTTCCACTGCAGTTTTTGCTTGGGGCCAAAACTATCTGTGTCTCAGGCAATTCCTAGACAAGGGCAAGTGGTAGCTGAGGCTAAGGACAGAACCTACCAACAGCTTCTTGGGTGCAGCCACTCTTATTTTAGTGGAAAGAGAGTTGTCCAGAGAATTGAGTGGACAGGTAGTGCATGTTACCTTCGCAGTAAGTAAATGTTCTTTGGTAAATTTTGTTTGCTAGTGTTGATGTGGCACAGACCTTTGTGTACAGAAAAGGGATATTGGGGAAGGTTGTGAATGGCCTGTGGGCCTGAGCTGAATAACAACAGGTCTGTCTATAAGCCAGATTCAGAGGTTCTTGCTGTGAAAGTAGAATAATGCTGAGTATTCTAAATTCCTGATGATGATCAAGTTTATCCTTTCTGTTTGATTTCCAACCTGTCACAGCTCTGGTTCTCCATTTTGGTGCTATTTACTTCCTCCTCTGCCCCTCTTCCTCAGATTCCCCAGTCCTGGTTCACTCCTTGCTGAGGAAGTTTGAGTCTCTACCTCTGAACTTCCCATTGCACGTTACACTCAATACTGGTGTTCCCTGGAAACAAGATGTAGTTTGAACCCAATTTCTTTGCTTGACTGTTATTACTGAGAGGACAATTTTTTAAAAGAAACATTTCTGAGTAGTGATCTGAGCCAACCAAAGCAAAGTAAGGCTTAAAATGTTTGGGTCAAGGCAGTAAATTATGCATATTCTTGCCTTCATGCTCACTTTGCACTAGAAAGGCTGTTTAAGAAGTTGTATATCTGTGTAGAAAACTTAGAGCTTGGAAGAATATGCCACAACCTCTTGGTAATCTTATACACACCTCATAATAATAATAGGCATTGCTCATATTATGGGCATTTCAGTCTCTCAAGAAAATTCTTAATATATGACCAATAAGCTTACATGCCCTGAATTCTTTTTCCTTCTCAGTGGTCTCACACACATCTGATGTCTTCATGTTTACAAAGCAGTCGATGAATTTCATGTTTAAAAAGGCAAATTAAGCTGACAGTGACCAACTCTTTAGGAGAGTAGAGGCTCTAAAGGTCTTTTTCAATTGGTAACTTTTTTCAAGACATATTTTCTGTGCTGATCTTTGGCCATTTTCTTCAGTCAACCACTTTTTTGTGCTCTTTGCATCTTGGCACAGTGATAGTTTCTCTGCTGGATCTGGTGGAAACTTGGGATTTGAAAAGGGCATGGATACTGAATCATGCACATCTTGTATTCTGATGAAAAATATGTATATTGTCTTATAAGTTGCTCCCAGGAGAATTTTACTTAAATGTTAACAAGACACAGTAGTAGTGCACTGGCAGCATCCATGAGAATAGCTGAGGATGAACTAGCTGTACTGGGAATGGGCCAGGCTAGATCCTGCCACTGTCCTGCCAAGGCAGGGGTGTCCCATGCCTGAGTGGTTGCTCTTGTGTGTCCTTCAGAGAAGCCAAATTCTGCCAGCTTGGTCTCAGCTTCTGCCAAATGAACCTAATTAAAACAGGAATACATATTTTATAGTGGGACTATATGTAGCTACCTCTGTGCTTTAAGGAAAATGGAAAAATTCCTTATAAACAGAAAATTTGGAGGAACTCAGAAGGCAGTAATTTTTCCACTCAGAGATTTGTTGCTGTAGGAGGGAAGACTATAACCATGTCACCTAACTAGTGACATCTGGGTTAGCTGAACTGGTTTTATGTGCTCATTGAGCAGCTCTGTGCTGATCTTTTTGACATGGAGGACAGTGTGGAATACCTCCAAGATCACCTATGACCAATATTTTTACCTCAAATATGAAACTATAGAGTAACAGTAAGATACTTTTGTGTGCAGGAAGGACTTACATATAGTATTTTAGCTTTTCAATGTATAAATTGTTTCCTCTTGTTTGTAATTTACATAAATGTAGATTACAGTTCACAGAAATTAAATTATTATTTTTAATTAAGACACAAACAGAAAATAAGTTTCTCAAATTTCTTTCAATGTATAAAATCTTCCAATTAAATGTTAGTAAGAAAGTTTTTCTTGTTCTCTGTAGTAATAATTTTCTGCTATGTGGGAATAGAAGAAAAACACCTTATTGTTATTTCAGTTAAGGTTCCATACACATTCTTTATGACAGCTCCTTAATCGCCTTTTTTGAACATTGCAAGGTGAATGGAAATAACTAAACTTTAATCTGTCTTGTTGGATACATGACTAAAAGCCCCATAAGAAAAATAGCAAATGCAAATTTCTTTCAGTGAAAATTTGAAGACTGAGGAAAAAGGCATTTTAATATTCTTACTTTAATATTTTCAATTAATGTAAGTATCTCTCATCATCTGATTTTTGTGGAGACTCCTGAAGAAGTCTCAATTTTATTACAGCATGGTTTTACAAAAAAGGTAAAAGCAGAGGTAGCAAACATAATTAATTCCGGTGTTCACCATACTCCGAAATTTGAAGTAAAAAAATAAGGGTCAGCCTGTGAACAAGAGAGGCTGAAGTTTTACTTTCAGTGATATTAGATCTGTAGCCACTTTACCCCTTTGCACACATTTGTATGCAACTGGACCGGAGGAAAGCGGAGCTCCTCTGCCAGGAGGTCTGTATGGATATCAGTGGTGCAGAAGAAAACATTCTCGTTTATTAAAACATGGCCCATTGCAAAGTAGGAGGCCCATGGAGAGCAAAGGTACAAAGGTACAGTGATGTTATAATTAGCACAGCTGTACTCAGTTAAAGTGAACATCCAGCATCAGAAAATTATGTATAACTGATTGAAATCAGCATTTTGAAAATCAGGCTGTTAAATGAACTTTAGTGACTGGGAATTTGATGTTTAGCTGTAGTTCAGTTTCTCCCACCACTCCCACCAGAGGCCAGTAATGCAGTAATTTTGACTAAAAACATCTATTCTGACTCTTCTTCCTAAAAGCAAAAAGATGCCCTTCAGTGATATTTGATGGGCATATTTGGAAACCTTAGTTCTAAAATAAGGAGAAATTCTTTTTCATGCCTACTAGTGCAGGCAATGCTTCCCTTACAAAAAAAATCACAGAATCATTTCAGTTGGAAAAGACCTTTAAGTTCAGATCAAGACTCATCATTAATCCAGTAAGTACTGCCAAGTCTACCACTAAACCGGACCCTATGCACCCTGTCTACAAATTCTTTTAAATATCTTTGGGGACAGTGACTCCTCCACTTCTCTAAGCAACCTGTTTCAATATTTGACAACCCTTTTGGTGAAGGAAGTTTTCCCAATATCCAATATAAACCTTCTCTGGTGCAACTTGAGGCCATTTCCTCTCATCCTACTGCTTGTTACTTGGGAGAAGAGAATGATGCCCACCTCACTACAGCCTCCTTTCAGGCAGTTGTAGAGAGCAATGAGGTCTCCTTTGAACCTTCTGTTCTCCAGACTGAATGATCCCGGCTCCCTCAGCTGCTCCACACAGGACTTGTGCTCCAGACCCTTCACCAGCTCCACTGCTCTTCTCTAGACTCTCTTCAGCCCCTCAAGGTCCTTCTTGTAGTGAGGGGCCCAAAACTGAACACAGGATATGAAGTGTGGCCTCACCAGTACAGAGGGAAAATCCCTGCCCTAGTCCTGCTGCCCACACTGTTGTTGATACAGGCCAGGATGCCATTGGCCACCTTGGCCACCTGGGCACAGCCTGGCTCATGTTCAGCTGCTGCCAAGCAGCACCCCCAGGTCCTTTTCCATTGGGCAGCTTTCCAGCCACTCTGTGCCCAGCCTGCAGCACTGCAGGGTTCACTGTGATCCAAGGGCAGGACATGGCACTTTTTCTGGCTGAACCTCCTAAAAGTGGCCTCAGCCCATCAATCCAGCCTGTCCAGATACCCCAGCAGAGCCTCCCTTACTGTCCAGCAGATCAACACTCTCACCCAGCTTAGTGTGATCTGCAAACTGGCTGAGGAAGCATCAATCCCCACGTCCAGTTCATTAACAAAGGTATTAAACAGGGTTGGCCCTAACACTGAGCCTGGGAAACATCAGTATGTGGGAAGTCTTTTTGGAGAAACCCAGAACTTCCTTTTAGGAGTAGTTCTTATATGAGGTTTTCCATTTTCCTGTGCAATTGTCAGGTGAAAAAGTATCTCCAACAGGCTCTTCTTTCTTGCATTCCATGCAGCTTTATCTGTTTGCTGGCTAACAAAGCATACTGTTCCATTCAGTTCATGGGAAACACGATGACTCTTTTCTTTAAAAAATACATGACATTTCCTCTACCCTATTCTTTTCTCATTTCTACCTCTTCCCTTTGCTGTATGTTAATGTCAGGTGCAAGCCCCAACCTGACCTACCTTCTGTGTCACCTTGGACAGTGCTTGCCAGGAGAGTTTGACTGCTGTGTGCATTGAATGGAGAAGTCTGGGTCATTGTGAACCCCTTGCTGAAGTATGGTGAGTTCACTGTAGTGGTCCAAGGGGAAGTTACTCAATTCTGCCACTCCTCAGTGATGCAAGGGCTTTAGCAATCACTGTAGTGCTTTCAGCCACTTGAGGAAAAGCTTTGGAACCAAATAGTTTTTAAAATCAGGAATTGAAAAAACCTGTTTGTTTTCTTTAGTTCTATACAGACAAATGATTATTATCTTGTATCTAAAGCTCCAGTGCAATGCTATTTCATTCAGAGGTGTTAGCCACAGCTCCACTGTCTTTCAGTAAGGAAATGGCTTCTGCAGCTTCCTGAGGAAGCTGATTTAATTCCTAAAGTTAGTGCTAGATGGGTAAGCAGTATGTACACACTCCGGACACTGCATAACAAACAGGCAAATAAGCCAAGAGAAGGCCAATTGCACAATCTAGAGGAAGCTGTTGATCACAAAGAATACTTTATTAGTAAAAATGGATCAAACTTGTGAGAATACCACTTGGTCATCAGGCATTAACTTCCTACAGTATGAAAGAAAATTGCTGCTGGTTCTGCATGCCTGGTCATTGCATCTCCTTCCAGCCAGGAAGCTCTTCAGTATACCACTAAGCAGTTGCAATTTGCACTGTATGAAAAACTTGTCCTGAGAAAAATCATCCCAGAACCACCCATTGTAGCACTGAAATTACCCTGATTTGGTAAATGCCATCTTTTACAAATTCCCTATAGGCTGAAATGGATCAAGACATTAGCATGAGCTTGTGGGCTTAAACTTAGGACATTGAGACAAGAGATATAGCACCATCAGGTAAGTTTTCTCCATAACAGAACTATCAGAAGCCTTGCATTTCAGACCATATCTTTGCACATAGCAAGATACTACATACTTTATCTGGTGCACAAACTACCAATAAGATAGATACTTTTAGATATTGTTCTTAGCTTACATATTCATTTGGAGATTTACTATTCTTATTTTGGACTGAAAGTGCACTTCTCAATGTGTCTCTGCTCTGGTTGTACTCATGAACAGTTGATTAATAACAGGTTTGTATGTCTGTCCATAATGCATACTTTCCTAGTCAGACCTCTTCTGTTGCTTCTATATATTTCACCAATAGATGGAGTAGATAGTGCCATAAATTCTTTAAAGATTCATTCAGATGATAGCTTAATTGTAAAATAATTCTGGCCTGGAAGAAATTACGTAATATGATACCAGCTTTTTAAATTTGTAAATAAAATAAAAATACATGCAAGTGTCTTTACTAAACAAGGCATTTGACAAAAACACTTCCTTTTACCTCAGCTATTCTTTGGTGCTCTAGCATTAGAGAAATTTTTTTTGGAATATACTATTGTACACAGCTGTTTGGTAGGAGGAAGTGGGGGTGTCTTCAGTGAAACACATACGTTTTGCATGCAGAGACTATTTTTGTTGTGCATTAATATTCAGTTTTGTTAAAATGGATCAAGAAGAAACAAGTTCTGTGATGAGCAGATTCTTGACAGTAATCAATTACCTGACAGTGATTTCCATGATTAAATGTTCATGTTTAGTGTATACTGGACAATTAATTTCAATGTGTACCTCTCAGAGAATAAAATGAAACCAAACATGATGCAGGGATTTTTTTTTCCCTTTTCCTTTCCACTCTTATATTTTCATGCTTTATTATTCCTGAATCTCCTTATGAAATGTGAAATTAGGTCTGTTTGGATTTATCTACTTGGCATTCTTAAGTTTTGTGACACAGGAACTGTGAGTTGATTGTAAATATTATTTATATTCATTTCATACTTCAGTAATGCAGTCTTCAATGTATAAAAGAACCAGGCTTCCAGAACAGTTTAGACAGAGTGAATAATAAAATAAGCTTTTTCTTTAGAGATGAAATGTATAACCAGTGTCTAGTTTAGTAATTGTAACTTGCTCTTACCTGCTTCTCCTCTCTCTCTATTCTGTCCAGGAGTGTCTTTCTCCAAGACAGTGATTTGCAGACTTGATTACTAAATGGTGATCTTATAATGCCACTGGAATCTGAGCAATAGAAGCAGTCCTGGAACTATTATGACTCAAGCATTTTGCTAGCTTTTACAGTCTCTCTTCTTCCTGTCTTTTTAATTATCCTTTCTTTTTTCCTTCCCTTCTCCCAGAATTGAAAACTGTCTGGTAAATATAGGCTTGGAAATACAATTACAGCAGAAACATTGGGAGATTTTTCCTCAAAGACTGAAAAATGAGGAGAGACTTGAAGTGAAAAAGCTGCCTCTGCCACAGGTGCTCTTCACTGTCCCATGCATAAGGGAGAGGGAGGAGGCAACTCTCCAAACTTCCTCTACCTCAGAATAGAGTTCATATTTACCTAACCACATTCAAACAGGTCCAAACCCAAAACCTGACAAGAGCGTATGGTGAGGGAAAGAGATATTTAATGTAGTGTGCTTCCTTTTTGTTGTAGTGAGGCTATGGCATGCTCCAAAGCCCAGAAGAAGCCCCCAGCTGGTGCCATCTCACTACCTTATCTTGTGTGCATTGGCACATAAGGCTGACCAGGCAGCAAGTGCTACATGACCCTTCCTGAAGTTAGACGAGCTGCAGGGTTGACTTCAATTATTGATGGATGTGGTTTCCATGGAGGTTATGCCAACTCTGACCCTCTCACCCATGCAGGTCTTGTTCTGCTGTGTCTCTTGTACCTGTCACAGGACAGCTGGTGGGAGGGTAGCCTTTCTGCATGAAATTTCTCAGCCTGATGGTAGAGCAGACCTCTTATGAGGGACTGGGGTATATTCTCTAAGTCTGTGGAGGTAGGCTAACACCACTGGGCTAGAGAAAGGTAATTTCAGTTTGTAGTTTAGGCAAAAGAACTTCAGTCTCTTCAGGGAAAGGTAAGTCAGAAGATTTTCAAAACGATAATGTGTTTTCTAACCTGAACCCTTCTTAGTTAACTTAAAATGCAATACCACTAATAAGTCATAATTAGCAATGAAGTCCCTTCTCATTGCACCCAAGAATGTGCTGTGAAGAGTTACGCCTCTTCTCTTCTGAAAGTTGTTGGAGCTCTCCTCCTCTCCCTGTTCTCCTTGAGAAAGAGCCAAGAGTGATGTCTGCCTCCATTGTCAATAATAATAGACCTGGTGGGAATTGCCTGAACCAACAGTTGCCTTCTCTTAAAAAGGGAAATAAGTTTTTACTGAAGTTCATTTCTCCTGGGAGCTTGGGAAGAGGCCAGGTTGCTCATGCTGGTGGTTGCTCATGCTTCAATCTCTTCTGCTGCTTATAGCTTGAGTTTGCTGTTGTTTAGTACATTTTGCCACTCTCCCAAGTACTTGTCAGACATTTTATACCAAGTAGTTTATGTCTGTCCTTTTCACCCAGCCAGATATGACTCTAAATAAAATACCTGCTCTGAAAGAAAAAAAAACTGGGAACTAGAAAACAAGTCAACGTTTCAACTGAGCAACAAACTGCAGTCATGTTTGAGGACAGATTTTAACCCCAGTCTTGAACCACAGTTCATTTGTATTTTGACAGGCTCCTGGCATAGAACGGACAAGGAACATCAAATATGGTTCCTGAAAGAGCTTTTATGCTGGAGCACTTGTGCAATCCTCCTGTCTGGGACCTGAGGATCCCAGGCTTGTCATAGCTCCTGACAGCTGGACTAGTCATTTCACAGAACTAAAACAGAGTTAAAATTTTTTTCTTATGTTACTTTTTTCCCTTTAATTCAGAACAACCGAATTACCAGTTTTCAATGATATTTTTAAAAGACGGTCTTAAGTGCTTTTTTTTTTTTACTATATATAAACTTAAATATTGCTTTTATGGCACATTTTAACTTCAAAAAGTCAGTCTGGAATTTTGATATGAATTTTGCAGTCAGAGTATCTATTGCAATTGCCTTGCTTGATCTTTTATATAATGCAGTTCATGTGATTTCCTTTAAATTATACTTATTTGAAATCAACCCTATCTTTTAGGCAGAAGAAGATCTGATTATGATTTTAAAAATAGAGTCATTTTTATAAGAACTGCCCCTTTATCACTGTGTTCCTGATGAACATCTGAGTGACATATATAACAGCAGTTTAGTGCCATTTCAAATCCCCAGTAAAACATTTTGATAATCTTACTGCAAGAGCATAAAGAATGCTTAGTGTCTTTAAGGGATTTTATATTAATTAAGATTAAATTATTCCTTTTTTCCTAATTTAGTACTTCTATAATTTTCAGTCAGACAGTTGTCATTGTCTTTACATCTTTTTTTGTACTTGGATTTCCCAACAATGGCTTTATTTGGAGTAAAAAACTTTTAAGAAAAACAGAGCAAGACACAAATCACTTAGATTGTTCCTAAAAATAACTACAAATTTTGTACTGAAAAATTTGAAATCATTAAATTTACCATACACTATGCAATTGTAGGCAGAAAGCAGACTGCTGGATTACTGGTTGTTGGATTTTTTTGTTCATTTTTTTCCCCACCATGTGTTAGAGAATTGATACTATGTCCGGGACTTCAGTGAAGCAACACAAATAAAAATTCAATGCCTTCTAAATAAAATAGTCTTGAATTGTTTTTCTCAGGAAGGACTTCTTACACCTCCACATTAATAAGCATTCTTCTGTGCTTCAACTAACTACCCACTCACTTTCTCTCTTTAAAGGATCATCTATCCCAATTACCAGTGAAACTTTTCAGTCTCTCATTAAATTTGGAGCAGTAGGCAATTTAATCAGGTGGTGATCAGTGTGGTATTACAGAACATGACCTTTATAAAGTGTGTCTAACAAATTTGGATATTCTGTTTTACCAAACATATACTTAGTGTTTAGTTAGTTTACAGTTCTCTTTGGGGAAAAAAAGGTGACTCATAGACAGCACTGGTAAACACACACAAAAAAAAATTAAAAAAAGTTTTTATATTTGCTATTCATCTTTACTTTAAAGTGTTTTCTTTTGCATGTCAAGCAAATACAAATTTCCACCCCCCATCTGGACAAGTTTAAATCAACCCTGGAGCTGACTGAGGATGTGGTACAGCATCATTCTTCAGATGAATGCCACATTCTGCCTTTTTTTTCCTCTAGTCAGAGTGTCATATCCCATTGCTTGCAGAGAAGGCACCCTCTTGCAGATGGAGCTTTTACGTTGTGAGCAGTGACTCAGAGCGTGCCCGTGGGCTGTGGAGGGGAGCCGAGGCGCCTGTGGGAGCTGCAGGAAGCGGAGGGGGTGCTGCAGCCTTCTCCCAGCCTTCTGGGGGCTCCATGGGCTCTGCCGCACTGCCGGCGACGCAGCAGCTTGATCAGGTTCCTTCTCCGGAAATCCCTGGAGACTCAGGGTACTGCTCTGCCAGAAAGTGGGCTTAAACTGGGGCCAGTATGTAGAGTAGGAAATCTGTGAGCTCAAAAGGAGCTTCAGGCTGGTGTGGAAGGTTTTGGCATGGCAGTACTGAGGCACACTAAGACTTTCACTATGATTGCTGCTTGCGGTCCCCAGGAGCTGGGAAATTAGAACTACCCTGATGCCAATGAGACACTGAAAATTTTGTTTGAGTTTAGCAAATTTAGTTGTGCAGTAGAACACAAGATCTAAAGCAACTGTCTTTCCCTAGTATTCAGATCACAAATCTGGTTGATTTTTTTCCTCCCTGCTCATAAGACTCCAAACACATTTAGTCCTTAAAAAGTCTGTAATGTGAAGCCTTAGATTCAAAACCCCAGACCAGCAGCTCAGACATGGGTCTTTTTATGGATAAGCCCAAGCAACTAACACTGTCCACCCATGTTCCATTTGGAAGCTCTGCATCTAGATTCTTCATCACAGAAAGTGAATTGCAAGTTAGCTAGGTAGAATTTGGCTCCTGAGAGAGTGCATAAATTGCTTCTCCTCTAGTACCAAAATAATCAAAGGGATGCCCTGAGATATAATATCCAGTGTATTTTGTATCTCTGTTTTAGACATCAGCATGGTCTGAGTATCGAAGTATCTTTTTCATACTATCTTACATTATGTAGTGCAGCATTATTTAGTGCAGCCAGCCAGAGAGGAAGAGATTACATCCTCTTCTCTGCATGCAGATCTCTGAATTCCTCTAACATAATCCTCAAATGTTTCTTCAGCAAGGCCTATCTTATATATCTGTATTGGAAGTGCAAAGGTATTTTTGTGGAGTCAGGACTACAAGTACATTTGTGAGAGGTAACTTAAAGATGTTATTATTATTGCAGTTAAGTCCTGAATCAATTCCTTCTAGGAAAAGGTGGTCAGTTTAATAAGATCAGAATTAACAAAAGTTCACCAATTTCTTCCCTCTGCGGACTAAAGGAATTAACAAAAAAACACTATACCAAAATTTAGCATCCCAGTTATACCTTTCATATTTCCCAAGTACACATCCAGGAAGAAAATTTGTCAGTTGTCTCTAAGCAACGTGTTAGGCAGTGTTGCAATTTTTCATCTGACTCCAAAATAAATAATTTATTTCACATAAATAGTGAGAACACCTTCATTGGGTGGTGGATTAGTTCGTAAAAGGCAGAAGATTGATATCTGATTATTTTGACTCCTTACTGTGAGTCTCGTCTGGGAATGCTCCGCTTTGAAAACTCACATTGAAATGGGAAGAAAAAGGTAAGATTAGGAAACAGAATGCTTTTAATATCTTATAGCGCATAAAATTACCAATAAGTCTTTTAAAAAAAGATATTGCATTCAGTAGAGCATGTTTTTAGGGATGTACCTTTATCCTTATTCAGATATTTCAATTACTGACTGGTTAACACAAGATGAATTGAAGAAAGGTCTGGAGGGAATTTTACAGATGTCCTAGTCATGAGAAACTTTACAAAAAGCTTGTGAAGCTGCCCACAGATTTGAAGCTGTGAGAAATCTGAAATGCCATGGATGACTACGAAGCTACTTAAAATTTCTGAGGTTAATGGACTGCATGGTAGGGATTATTAGCATCACTTAACTGCTCTGCTTTTACAGAACAGACTTTTCCTCTTCTAAGAATGTTAATTATGAAGCATATGTATTCTGAGACAACATAATAGTTGCTATTGTTCCATTGAATGAAAACAGTCAATGTTTACCAGTGTTGGTGAGGGGCAGCATGTTGCATAATCCTGGAATACTTAATTTTCTGTAGTACATAATACAGTGCTATTTCAGATACACTTTCTTTGCATGTCAGTAGAACATCACTGTTTCCTTCTTCACATTACTTACAGTAAAAAACTATTCCCTCTTTTAGTATAATCAGGAAATCCAAGTATACCTCATCCCAAGTTTTCATTATTTCAGAAAATGAGTGATAGCCTTCTCAGCCTAGTGAATATTCTTTCCAAAGAAGAACAGTCTGATTTTCAATATCTGAAAGTTTCAAATTATTACTTTTTCTCTAACTGGTCTCCTGTCTTTTATCCCCCGCAGAACTAATTTGGACTAAACAAAGACATAAGCAAACTTATCAAATATCTGGCATGAACATAAGAGCTGGTAGATGGCAACAGCTATAGAGAATGGAGTTTTACTTTCAAAATAGTCTTAACACTTACATTTTCCCATCCTTTTTCCTCTGGGAAATGTAGATGAGAGCCTTTCAGTTTAGTCCTGAATGTGCAAATACAGCTGTCCTTATAAAGAGGACTGAAAATTAGTATTTTTCTGCTTTGCTGTTTTTTATTGTTGCCATAAGCACATGAAACCAGCAGACAAAGGCCTCTTTCACCGACATATATCAAAAGGCACTTTCTACAGAATGACAAAATTACATCAAGTATTTGTTGCCTCCATGCAGAGAGATATTAGTCTAAGATTTGAATAATTGCTAGAATTTTAATGGTGTCCCCTCACCCCCATATAATTGGTGAGGATTTTGTAGGATGTCCCCCACTTCCACTCCATTCTGAACTGATGGAAGTGTTTGGAATTGAGAAGGATTTTTCAATTACTATAAGGAGAGCAAAATTTAGAATACAGTAGAGATTAACTACACCTCACTACTTTAGAAACTGAAGATCCTTTTTTCTCAGATGTGTAAATCTTAACAAATTCTATAAGGTTCAAAGCTTAAGTAAAGTACATATTCTAAAAGTCTTTTCATTTGAGCTGCATTTAGGCATTTCTGAAATCTTGTGAATAAAACATTTCCTGCCTCTGCCTTACAAGCAAGGAAGCATTGATTTGGAGACAAATGCTTGAAGATGTGCTCTACTGTTCATCACTCTAGGGTACTAAATTACAGAAAGCCCTATAATGGTTTGCTCCCTCATGCCTATCCCTAACAAACTGTTTTATAGAAGGTTTAAATTATTAATATTGCAACAATAAAGTTCCCAGCTACTACTCAGCTCCTTAGTTGGCTTCTGGATAAAATTCTTTCCCCACAGTGATGGGCACACTAATTACATATTAGCAGATTAGGTTAAAGACAAAACTCAGAAAAATGGTGGATATTACCATCAGAAGAAGTGAAAATAATAGCTCAGAAAAAAACATGGAAACTGTTGATGTTAAATATACCTAAAGCACTGCAATTGAGGAAGGACCCCACTGGATGCTCCTTATGTTGTCATGAATGTTTAGTTGTAGCTTCCTTTGAATGATCTTTCTGCAAAGGAAAAAAGCAACCAAAATGCAAGCTTTGTTTCCTGAACGAAAAAGTATCTTAGAGCCTTTTACACACACACCTTTTGAAAATGTCTTTTTAATCCACAGTTCTATTTTGGCTTGGCCTCAGTCTTCTGTGACACATCTTTAAAGTTGTTTTGAGTTAGGAATGCATATATATTTAGCTTAGTACTGGCTGAGGATTATCCTGATTCTGGTGGTCTATGTAAGATGGATCCAGTCCTTGAAAAATACCTTTCTAATAGAGAGAAATCTATCCAGTTTTATTATTTTCAGAAAAAGATTGTTTTCTGAGTCCAGTGAGGTTTGTCTTGCTAACTCATTTAGAAGGATGACCCCATTAACCCTCATGATTTGAGAAGTATGAACAGAGGCTACCACTGCTGTAAGTGCTTTTTTTGATAAAAGAATGCTAAGAGTCTGCAAAGTGCAGGTTTACTATCCCTTTCATTTTTATTGTAAGCAGACATTCTCTTTAATGGGGCTCTGTAGAAAAAAAATCTCCCTTTTCGAATGCCGTTAGTCCACAGCTGCTGCAGATGTTCAGTCCCCAGCTAGACTGGGCAGCACCCTGGCTGCCCTGGGGTCTGTGGCTGCTGTGACCAACACTGTGGAATGGAATGGAATGGAATGGAATGGAATGGAATGGAATGGAATGGAATGGAATGGAAGAATAGATTATTTTAATTGGAAGGGACCTCCAATGGTCACCTAGTCCAGCTGTGTGACCAACTCAGGGCTGACCAGAAATTAAAGGAGTTATGAAACATACTCTTTTTACTAAGAACCTGTGTACTTACATGCACATAACCTGTAATACTTTCCTCCTTGAAGCCAAACAGATTACAACTGCAATTCTCCTTCGGGGACATTAAAGGTCAATTATAAAGAAGGAGGAATAGCAAAGCATTTGTCTGAACCCTGTGCTGTACAGTGTGTGATCATTAAGATGGCCATTTACAGCCTTCCTTTTCCCTCCCCATTGGCTGTATTGCACATGTTGTCACTGCAGCTCACATTCAGAGACTGTGTGGTGTACCTAATGCTTCACAGTCACACTGGAGTCATCATTAACACTTGAACACTGAAGATTTTTATGAGTTTGTGTCAATGAATTCAAGAAGGTTATGCTAGGCCCAGAGGTGGTGTTCAGACCGATGTTTAGGGAAAATCCCATTAAACAAGGCCATTCTGCTGTCCTGAGCTAAGCAAAAGAAACTATTATTGTTCAATGTGAGGATCCAGAAATGAGCTATCTGTTAAGAAATGTTGAAGCACACCTATTCATTTGGTAGTTTTTGAATGCTAGGAAGCTATATGGTAGGAAAAATATTAAATTCTTACTGTTATCAGCACACAAGTATAATGTAATATGCCATTAATTTATCTTATTTGATAGTTTTTTAAAATTTCTATCTTAGAAGCCAAGTGATGTGAGGCTTCTTTTCTGTGCTACCTTCTGCTGAATTCTTAGTCTGAGGAACTGTAGGACTCTGGGTCATAAGAAAATCACTGAGCTCTTTCTAGTAGGTAGGAAGTCTGTAATTTTGTTCCGTATTTATCTCCCAGAGTGACCCAGTAGGCAAGAACAAGGTCTCCCAATTGGCAGCTGGTTCCCTGGCATCTATTCTGGTTCAAGAAACTGTGGGATTTGAACTGGGATTAGCTCAGTTGGTCAGAGCCTGGTGCTAATAACATCAAGGTTGTGGGTTCAACCCCACTATGGGCCATTCGCTTATAAGCAGGACTGCATGATCCTTGTGGGTTCCTTCCAAATCAGAATATTCTGTGATTCTGAACTAAAAAGGCTCTGCTGGAGCAGGAGTTGTCAGAGATGTCCTTACCTTACTTGTTTCCACCAAGGTCTATATGGGAAAGGATTTGACACTATAGGTCTTGGAAATATAGCCTCTCCAAGCATCCATCTGCCCTCCTATGAAATAGCAGTAAAAAGCATATATCCACAATGATATTTCAGAGGCTAAGTAATTAATGTGTGGAGTAGCTTAATGCAGAAGCACTTTGTATGATTAAGCACTCATGTACTTAATTAGTTTAGGAATTTGATAAGGTTCTTTGTGGTCTCCTGCTGTGGTTCATTTAGAACAATTCTGCTTGGCCTTCCCATGGTAGTCGAAAGGAAGTTGTGCCCAGAACACAACTAGAACCCTTGTTTCAGTCTCACCAAAAGAGACAGGACACATTAGCTATTGGGGAACTTCAGTTTCTTTGCAAAAATATTGGAACCCAGAGGAAATACTAATGCTACTGGGCAGGACTGTGCACATGACTGTTCATAATTCAAAAGCAACTACGTCTTTTCCTAGCACTCCTCTTGATCTTTGGGACTAATAGTCTTGAAGCCTGTCTTAAAGTATACCTGCTGTAATTCCTGATATATAGCATCCGGTAACAAAGTTTGGGAGGATTTTACCAGGTCTCCCCACATAGTTCTTTGCTCCATTTTGGCTTCTTGGGAAATGCCAAAGAGACACAGACAGAGTCAATACCTGAATCTAACTGCAGAAATAAAAGTAGTTGTATGTGGTTGTGCAAGTTTGTACACCTGCATAATTATCGCGTAGTTTTCCAAGCAGTTCTTCTGGCTGATAAGGGAGATATATATATATATATATAAATAAATAAATAAATAAATAAATAAATCTGCTATATAAGGCAGATATAATTGCAGATAAGGTACTACTTAGAAATACAGTGCTGACTGGAAAACGGCTGGTTATCACATCAAGAGAAAAGAGGGACTCTGTCCTTGTACATCTCAGGTGTAAAGAGAACTCTTTGGTAAACACAGCTGCACTTCAACAAGGGAAAGATGGAGTTGTAGTTCCCTTATGTGATAGACTCAAGTAATCCTCGTTAATGCCAAACTCAGATTTTGGAGACAGCAGCCTTCAATGACAGGGGCAAATGTACATTTGGATATGAAGAGCAGACAGTGACACGCAACATTTGGTGAGAAAATACTGCCTGCCATGCTTTTTATCTAAAACTTAAAAAGAAAAAGAAAGAGGGAGTATTTCTTGATACAATGCAGACGAATCTCTTCAAAACTGATAAATCTTTGAAAACTGGTAATGCCTTCTGCCTTGAGGCCACCACACTTGCAAAAGCTTTGAGTATTTTAGCCACAGCAATAGTTTCCTAGTGTCTGAGAATCATGACTAGGTGTAGGTGGGTAGTCACTTCTGAGCTTTAGACCTAGCATGTTCACCTATGGAAACACTGATGCTCACGTCTGCTTTTAACTTTTGTGCACTTTCTATCAGTCCACTTACACTCATCTTCCTTCAGCTGTTAATTCTCTTCCTGGTGGCTAGCATGATGGAGCCTGATTTCAGACTGTGGCTTCTAAATGCTATGGAAACAGAAATAAATTATTTTTACCTTCTTTCTTTTTTTTTTTTTTTATTTCCTGTTATATAAGTGCATTAGTAACAATGCATGGCACGGGGAATGCCATAATCGAATGTGCTGTGCAGAGCTTACTCTTTGTTGCTTAGCAATTAAATGTATGCACGTAGCAGCAGCACTGACAAAAATGCTAATAAAAAGTGACAAGTTATATCTCCAGAAAAAATTACATGATTAAGAAAAAAATATCTGTCAAGATAGTGGAGCAACAGCAAATGGTACACAGGGATAGATCGTGTCCCTCCTGAAGGCAAGATCTTCAGGTACTGACCACTAGAGGGGCTGAGATGATGAAAATAGAAGGCATCCACATTTATAGCATGGGCTACAGACACACAGTTGTGCAAACATCATGGTAAGGCTTTCTGTTGTTGTTGTTGTTGTTCCTTTATTATTTGCACTTATTTTTATCCATAAAGTGTCAAGAAACATGTTCTGTTTCCTTTGTTTCATTTTTCTCCTCAGTCTTCAGGTTTGCAGATTTTTCACAGCATTTCTGTCTATCGAATTTCTGACTTTCCTAGCAGATCCTTGTGTCACAGTGTAAGGTTTTATTTATATAATGTGATGCCATCTATCCTGTTAATGTAAATAGAATTCTCTTTAAAACTCGTTCTTTAAGAATACGAAACTGCTTCTCTTAATTTATTTATTTATTTTTAATTCAGAGCAAACATGAAGCAGAGGAACTGCACTTTAGGCTGTAATTCTCAAAAAACCCCAGCATTTAAAGACTCCTTTCTTTGTGGGATTTGTATATTTAACCTTTCGCTCCTTCTCTCTCATCTTTAATCTTCTTCCAAAGTCTGTGTCACTTGTGTTGTGCTCAGGTAGTGCATTACTTCTTGGGTTGGTTAATACTGATTATAAACTTGCTCTGCTGTGGATAAACACAGTCATCAAGGGTTTTTTAGCGCTTTTTCCAAACCGGCTTGACACATTATTGCATGAAATTATTTTCACTACATTGAAAGAATCATTCACAGGTTCAAAGTAAGTGATCTTAACTTATTTATTAGTATCTGTGGTATTTAGCAAATATTTCTAGTTATGTGGAGGATTTAAATAGTTTTTCTTCTAATAATTCTTTCCAGCATTTTAGAGCTTTTCCTCATTAGATTTCTGCACAGCAAAGTGCTGATTCTGCACTTGACAGTCTGCCTGCATAGTGAATTACAGGATCTGGGCCCAATTTTGATCTATTTATATTATAGTCCATTTCATTTTAACTGAATGCAAGTACTAATTTGGCTGTACTTGCTTTCAGCATTATCTCAAGTTATGCCAAATCATCAGACAGTCCATTTGGAGTTTGGCGGGCTTTGCTGAAGCTCCTGCATTTTTGGTCAAGTGTTACTGAAAAAATGCTATTTATCAAACAAAAGTAGCCTAAATCTTGGCTTGGTTCAACAATTCTGGGTCTTTATCTCCAGCTTTAGCAAATAAGATGGACCCTGAATCAGTGCAGATCAGGTTGTATTCTGTGTTAACAAAATGAATCAGGCTTCTTTTAATTCATGTACTATACCTGTTAAGAAATAAAAATGAAAACATCAGTAAAAATAATAGTTAAAAATTGGAACTTTACCTGACTTTCCCCCCTGCCTTCTTTATGACTGTATTCATCGAACAATAATTGAGATAACACTGCACACAGAGCAATCCTGTTATATGATGCAAAGAGCAAAAGACTATTCAATGAGATTTTTTTGAATTAGTCCACCTTATCATCACTTCACTTGTTCTGTATTTTTCCAAAGAGGAGTATTTTAGCATTAGTTAAGCAGGCAGAAATTATCTCGTACAGATGCAACTATATTGCAACCCTAACCAGTGAGGGTAAGGAAATTAGCATGTAAGATAGAAAGAAAGAAGAGCAGCAGATAATTGTGATGAAATATTTTATGTGCATTTGGTTGTGATCTTTTTAATAAGATGTTTTACAACTAGTTCAGGACACTGAATCAAACGTCCAGAAAAGGGAAGATTTTAATCCACTGGGGTGATATGCAACAAAATTTTCCTCTTCCTCCTACTCTAATAAATGCTATCATGGCAAAATAAGCTTTCAGAGAATCACTTTGATTTGTAAAATACTTTTCTCCAAAGGCTGCATTTTGAAAGCTATTTCCAAATAAGCCTGTGCTACCCAGAAGTAGCAGAAGTATTTCACGCTCTAGAAAGATTTTTTAAAACATATTTAGGTATGGCTTCCTTCCCACATTACCTGCAATGAATGAAAGCATGGCATGTGTGTGTATACATGTATGTATATGTGCATACATGTATGTATGTGTGCATATATAATGCAAAGGGGAAAAGCAAATGCTTTATAGAAATGTCTACTTAAATGTCTGCCTGAAAATGTATGCAGTATATTCTTTTTTAAGTAGCCTCCTCCTGGTACTACCTTCACTCAGATTCTCACCATTCCCATACAGTGTTCTGTAAATACCCTGTGAGAATGACTAGCAGGGAGGATGATCTTGCATAACAGGCAGCTGACTAATTTAGACCAGGAACATTGATCTACAATGACTGAAATAGTCTCAGTCTTGTTCTGATTTCGACATTTGAAGTTTTGGCATCACACTCATGGATACTTCTGCTGTTCAGTCACCGGAAGTCACTGTTCATATATTTTACCATTTTCAGGTAGAGCAAGAGAGGGCTAAGCCATTCAAAATATTAAAAAAAGTTAGGATTTTTGTGTCATATGTGTTCCTGCCACACAGAGAGGGCTGTGTTAAATTTTTGTGAACTATCTCTGCTCTATCCACACCTTTAACATATACCATAACAAGCCCTCTTCTCCATCTTTCTCAGCATGCTGCTTTACCCTCCATATTTTATTCACCTTTCTGAGCACTGTATCTGGACCTAAGCTGTTCTTCTCTTTTATCCATTTAGATTAATTCATATTTTCATAAAAAAGACTGTCTCCAAAAACTTATTGCAATAATGAAAGTCTGAAGTCCATCTGTCACCTGTATTTTCTTCAGTTTTGGACCTCCCAGGTAAAGCCTGGGACACTGGCATATGTTTCACAGGCACACTAATTGTGCAGTTTCTGTGGCCACCTAGGACACTTCTTTGAGACATTGATTTAAATCAGTGCTGGACACTGCAAAGCCAAACACTGCAAAGAGGCAGGACTTGCTTGAGGACTGGTCTGTTCTGGGTCTGAAGCCAAGGGATGAAGCTGAGCTTGCAAGGTGGTGATGTCTTTGAGTGTATGTGACTGCTAATTACTAAAGCCTCTTGGAGGTTAGCTCTGATGTTTTAATTTGATTGATATTCAACTCTTCCCATAGGGGTTGGTACATATTCAGTGCCATTGTTCGTGTATGTATTTGCAAACACACTTGAGAGTCCACTGGGGTCTTCCTTTGACTCCAATGAGCTTTTTCTCCATCCATGCTCTTGCACTTCTCTTAGCAGAGACCTTAAAAAACTTCCAATGTGCTATTATGCATGTGCTACATAAATAGACATACATCTTATATTCTTTGCTACCACAAAAATATGAGTCATAGCTGCAAGTAATTTTGTTTTGAGTAACAGCAAACTGGATCTGAATTCTTAAAGTAGGAAGAAGTCAGGGAAGAAATGACTGTGTAGTTTGCTAGTTTTGTTTTCAGTGATGAATCCTGTAAAATAAACAATGGTTCATGAAATATACGCCCTTAAAAGAAACCCAAAACCTAACCTAGAACTGTAAAATATATTGCCTCTGCATTTGTTCAGTTAGATTTGTATTCTTATTGCAAAAATACATCTAAAATGAGTAAAACAGAAAAAGAATAGGTTGAGAAATACAAATGTATTTGTGCAACCAATTTTTATAAGAAAAGGAGCATTATTTTTTCTCTCCCCTCAATCCTCAATGTGTCTTGCTTACAATAATGAGCTCACCAGTTTTAATCTTAACTACTTATACCTAACTTGCAGAATACATCATTATGGAAAAGGTAAACTAGTTTGAATCCAAATTTTCTTCCTCACTAAAAAACACCAGAAGAAAGTGCTGGGTAAAATTTAGGACACTATTGTATAATAAATGAGTAATCTGAGAAAATGTAATGCATAGACAAGAATCACTCCTTGCTGTGCTGTTGCTCAGATACACAGCTTGTCTGTATCTAAACATACTGATTTATAAAAAGTGCATATTTGGCGATACATACTCCACTATCCTGAAAACAGTGAACAGGAAGAATTATATTCATGTAACTGGTTGCTGCCTATTTGAAAAAGGCCTTTTAGGCACAGAGTAAGCTACAGTGGAGTTAAGCTTTTAAAATTACATTGCAATACATGTCTTGGCCTGTGACTGGGAGAAAAGGGCTTCCAGAGATGCCCACTCAAAGGCTTTTTTTTTTTTTTTCTTGATCAGTGCAGAAGAAGAACACTTTCATGAAAATAGTTTGGCACAGAGTCTATGCCCCAGCAAATGGAGGGGATGAAATTTGGTGCTCCTGGGCTTTTTATCAGTATTAATATGTGGTTGGAGATATTTGTTTATTGATGGACAGAAAAGAATAGCTTCATCTTTGTTCAGTAGAGAAGATCTTTAAAACATTAAGTATTATAAATGTTCTTTTTGATAATCCTATTATTTTTTGAAATATTTCTTTAACTTCATATTAACTACTGGTGCTCTGTTTGATACTGAATATAGATGTGCTTATCAAGATATTAGTGGGAAATACTCAGTATTTCTTATGAGATACAAGTAGTAAAGGAGTGCAGGAACCCTTTGCCTATGGGACCCATTCTTGCCACCACAATGAGAGTAAACCTTCAACCTGTGTCATTTTATGGATGCTGCAGAATCAGCCTGGCAGGCTTGGTGTGGGAGACCATTCAAACTGAGACGTGGATTTCAGAGAAAGCTTGGTTTTATTTTCAACTGCTCAGCCTTTGCAGAAGGTGAGCTTGCTCCCTCCTGCTGGACATCCCTGCCAGGAGAACAGCAGCTCAGAGCGCTATTTTGAGTAGGTTCTGACTTGTGGAGAAAGGGGTATTTCAGTCTCAATGATGCCATTTCACCAGCTCAGGGGATGTTTGCCTCTAGGTGGAGCCGTTCACTTGCTTTACAGCGGCGCTGGCTGAAGCTGAGTCTCAAAGGTGCAGTGCTGCTCCTGGAGGGCTGCTCGGCAGAGCCCGGCTCAAGCTTGGCTGTGGGTGACAACGACAAACTCTCCTCTGCCTGACTTGCAGAGATGGGGATGGCAAAATAGGCTTCAGGGCAGATCTTCCTATTTACAGCAGACCTTTATCCCTGCTCCCATCCCTGGCTATTTTCTTGCAGGCTTTCTCTAGTCCCTCTTGTTCACCCTTTGCAGCCCACTCTGTGTCTCGGTATCTTCCAGTCCTACAGAAGTCACTTGTTCCTCAGCATCTTCATTTTCTCCTTAAACCTATCAGCCAGCTGTGTTCTGTAAGATGGTAACTTTTTTATAGCTGTGTTTTCTCTATACTGTGTACTCAGTTGCTGTGATTGTGAATTTGCACTGTATTTGTCTGTGCTTTAGGTAAAATCAGGGCATGTCTTCTGTGTGTCTGCAGCTTTGAATGATTTCTAAAGGATAATTTGTGTCTTTACAGGTCATTTGATCCTCAACTTGGATTAATTTAATCTGAGCAAGATCTGTGCTCGTTTTAAATACTCTCCCATTATAAATTACCTTGTTTGTAGGTTAAGATACCCTCTCATAGCTTGTAATGCTGCAGCTGAACCCCTATATAGAGCCATATTTAGAGCTAATTTCTTGGTTCTCAAGAAGCTAGGGCTGTGAATTTTCATTGTTCTGAGTATATGTGTTCCCAAAGAGAACAAAATGTGTTTCTGTGCCAACCAGCTTGTAACATATTTTAAGCAGCACGATGTGACATAATTAATACTTGGTATACAGAGGTCACTTTATTTTTTTTTTGGCATTTCTCCCAGGAAATAAGACAGGAGCACAAGTAAGTAAGCAAGCGGAACAGAAAACACTTAAAAGTCAGAGTAGCAATCTACCAATAAATATCAGGGTTTTGGTGTACTCTGCTTCCACAAGTTTTATAAGCTCCCACCAAATTGTTTCTATTTTTGTCAGAATCTGGATGTATATGCATTTGCTAAGACTTCATCAGAAGCAAAACCTTTATCACATTCTCATTTACATTGAAAAAATTTGAGCAGAGAATTGTTCAGTATTTTCTATGACTTATATAGAAATTTGTGACTATTTTAAGCCAACAGCTGAATTCTTTAAACTTCTAGGAAATACTTTCCCCCTCCTTTAACGTATCTAGGTGTCATACATGGAAATGATACATGAAAAAGTGACCACTGCTTATTTGTTGTTCCATGTGGCATTTAATACATTAGCAAGAGTTTGTTACTATGAAATGAGGGATTACAGGGAAAAACTCTATTTTCCAGTCTGGTTTAAAAAAACTAATGTTGTGATAGGCAGTATTCTGAGTTCTTACAGGTTGGTCTGAAGTGTCAAGGGCAATTTGCATATCTATCTTTTAAGAAAATATTTATGGTTTTGAGAAAGCTCCATCTGTGAGTACTGGGTGTGTTGTGTGAGTCCTTGGGGCTGGCAATGCTGGAAGAGATTCTGTAGATTTGGGTGTTGAGGGGACTATATATCCTACCTCAGCAGCCTCTGATGGTGCTGCTTCTCTGTAAACCACAGCTCAGATCCCTGTAATTCCTGTACAAGGTGTCAAGTATTTTACCTGCATGTCCTGTATGCAGTGAGCACCTGCTCTTTCTGAAAAAGGGAAAAAAGGTTCTCAGTGAAAGGACCTCATTGAGTGTATTGAAGAGTAACATTAAGAACTTTCACCTAAGGGGAAAATCAGCAAAATCACATATAGGAAAAATAAAGGGAAGTAACTGAACTGATAAAGAATACATTATTCTGTCAAATATGTCACACTAAAAGAAACTAGCTTTAAGGAGGTAATTGAGGTGAAAAGAAAAGAATAGGCTACTTGCATGTAGGAGAACTGACAATGGTGGTTCATGGAGGTTTTCAAAATAACAGGCAATACCAGGGAACAAAATCATTCAGTGTGCTAGAAGGAATTTAAGTAGAAAGCTGCCTGAAGTAAAAGGGTAAAACTAAGAAATGTTTTAAATGGCTGTTGAAGACACAGACACTGGATACAATTTAAAAAGCTTGATATGCAGAGTGACAGTGAGATCAGGAAATATTACAGGCTCTAGCTAGTTTAACATTTATATAAGAATACTGAAAGAAAGAATCATGCTGATTGCTGTAAGATAAATCAAAGAAAAAAAATAGTTTTACGTATAGCTATTTCTTATTACAATAGACAGAGATTCTAACCACAGATGAACTTTTAATTTTCTTAGTATTGGAAAGATTTACAACAGTACTAAGCATAATCATCTGAATTTGGCTTGTTAAATCTCCAGCTAGTGCCTTTTGTCTGGCATCCTGTACAGTGTTTTCTGCATTTTGGCTTTGTACTGGCCAACAGCAGACAGCTGTTCCACATACACTGCTGAAGCTGGGGGTCCACAAAGCATTTCCACCACAAGGTTTCTCCTGCAATACTTTTTCTTATATACAGATGTGGAATAATATGCCCCAGCTCAGAGTCTATACTTGAAAAGATAAAAGCAACACAGTTAAAAGTGATTATTTTTTTGTCTGAATAATTTTGGTGCATTTGGTGAATTTTAATGCTTATGGAAATGAAAGATCTTATTGGAGGCAAAGGAAGTGTAGGCAGTAACCATAGTGACTTCTACACATATCAGCTTTTCCAGTGTGCTTCAGTTCTAGACTGCAAAATCCTGGATTTCAAACATTTGTGGGTGCTTACTGGGCAATCAACAATGAAGGGTTGATGTAGGGGTGTTATTGTCTTTTCATAAAAGACTAGAAACATGGGAACAAAAGACATTTGCCAAGTTTCTCACTGAGGCCAAACCTAAATTATGAAAGCATCAAAAGGGGCCACTGTGAATATTAATGTTATTGCTGATGTTTTTCTTTTACACATTGGCAGAATTAAATAATCTATGGGGATATGTGTCATGTCATTTTCTGGCCGTCAGTCACCCTTAGAGAAAACCAGGTTTACAGATGTACTGTAATATGCTTTCTCAAACTATTGCTAGAGGATTTTACTTATTCCTGCAGTCCACTGTTAATGATTAGTCTTGCTCACGTTGTCTTTCTGCAAGAAACATAAAACTTAATAGAAATAATCTACTGAAAGAATATTTGTACTATGTTGTTTGCTATGGCAGAAATAACTATTTTTAGTAGTCAGGCTAACCAGTAATTTCAGTGCACATTTTCACTGCCATAGCTTATGCTAGAAGCCTCTGGATCTATTCAAGCTGAAAAAAANAATGTAGGCTGATAGAGGAGGAAGGAGATCTAACTCCTATTAAATGAAATTATTATATATCTGAATACTGAATATTGCAATATTGAGTATTGTATATGATTTTATTAACATGTTCAAGGGGTTTGTTTTGTTACAAAGATGCATTTTCCCTATTCCATTTTGTGAATATATTTTTTTCAAATAGGAAGCATTAAATAAAATTTATTTAGTTTCCAAAACTAAAAGACATATGGAATTAATTTCTAAAATAGGCCTCATAAAGATTTTGATGAGTCAACATACATTATCAGTTATTTGGATGTGTGTAAATATATGCATCTTTTTACCTTTATTACTTTAAGTTAAAATGTAAGATTGAAGAGAATTTGTGTCAAAATGTATTTTTAATGCATATTGTGGCATCCAGTGTACCCCATTTCCTCCCATTGTCACTGTACTATGTTTTTCTATCTAGCTCAGATTTGTCAGTGGGGAAAAGTCATATAAATGCTATAGGTTTTTCCTTTGAACCTTTGAAAAACTGTCCAGTCCTACGTTAATACTTTAGAATTTGACTTTTTAAATTTGTAAGGGACAAATCCAAATTCTTGTCGAGCTGTTACACATACTCAGTATGAAGTAGGGTCTCAGAAAAAAGCCCTGCAAGAAGCTTTTGTAAAACAGATAGTAAGAAGCAGTCCTTGCTTTGAAGTATTCTCAATTTATTTAAACACAACAAAACGACTTTTTTTCCTGGTTGTACTACAAGTGAATGTGCCAAGGCAGGTGTGTCTGTCTGAATAGTTTTCTTGGGATTCACTTATTCCAGGATGCTCAAACCCGGCACTGAATAACACTGAGCCCTTTATTTTTTTCCCTAAGAGCTAAATCATTCCATCTCACTTAACTAATGTATCGATTGACTTTATCGAGTCCATAATAGTTCTGAGTTTATGAGCTGTGATGCCTGGAAATGGATTAGTGCCAGTGCCTCTGATGAGATATGGCCAGAAGATGACTGTTTCGTCTCTTGGCAACCTGTGAGGTTACAGAATTTGACTTTGTCTCACCTTCAAAACAAATCTTGTCATCTGAGATCACTTTGTATCAGCCACAACAAGGACCTGCACATGATGTCGAACCCACATGTTTCAAGTTGCAAAGGTTCAAACTCTGGGACTTGTTGCAGCACAAGACACAGTTAATATTGGGGTGGGTGGCAGAGTAGCCATATTTACATCCTGGGGGAACAAAGCACAGAATATATGAAGCATAATTTTATTTATGCACCGGAGGACCTAGACTGTGTAGCTATATTTAGCAAATAATCAGGAAATATTACTGAGACCTTGTAGGCTCTTTCTTGTGGCTGTGACTTGGAGACAGTGATTCAACTTGGAGCCTCACTGTGTAAGGTGCCTCCTTTGAGCTTGCCAGACCCTTTGAAAGCCTTTGAAATATCTGCCGCTGCTGTCATGTTTCTCTCCTCTTTTCCCAAAAGTTTGTCAAGGGAGAAAAAATGACTTGATATGACATTTAACCTGATCATACTTTGGTCATCTTCAAGTCCTTCCTCTTTGTTTTATTTTTCCCATAGTTTCTAGAATGATTTTTTTAGAACAGCATCTTCAGTTTTGTCATAAAGTCTGCTGGTCATCTTTCAAAGACATCAGATATGTGTAAAACCAAAACCCAGATAGGAAAAGATCACTTTTTTGTCTATTTTCATATCACTTTTTTGTCTGTTTGAACTTAGAAAATTGGGAAGGAGGAAAAGGGGAAGTAAAGGCAAGGAACACAGGACTGCAAGTGAAGGAACTGTGTTTGACAAAGGACATAGATCAGAAAACAAAAAGATAGAAAAATTAAAGCCTGTCATTTATCACAAATCACTGATAACTATTTTGCTTAAAACAAAAAAGGTCAGAAAGCCTACACAAACATTCTCAGATCAGTGGTTTCTGAAGCAGTGTTACTTGAGAAAAATTGGTTAAAAAATGGCTCTGTTATAAAGTTTGTTAAAATGAAAGAGTACAAAGTTAAGAAACTTCTTAACTGCTCTAAGCTTCCACATACAGGGAGACCAGGTGATTACTGTACAATAATAATTTTGAGATATCAAGTTCCTGAGTACATTCTGAAAATTCTACTGCAAAGAAATGGCTGCAAGCTCTGAAAAGGAAGGAAGGAAAAGCCTATAACTTAAGCTGTGTGGTGATGTTGGTAAGAAGAAAAAAGTGCAATTTTTGAAGCAAACTTATTGTCTCTAAGAGAAGGCATCAGTGCTATATTTTTTGTATATGGCCTTTCTGGATTGTCTTTCTCTTTGTTGTTATTATAGCTGTTCTTCAACACTTGCATTAAAAGGCAGCCAGATGTTTTTGCAGTCTTGCCTCCAAATGAGTGCGGGATCATTGTTTACAAAGCTGTCCTTCTCACACATCTTCCACTTTGATACTATCAAAATATGAAGAATTTCTGACATTCTAACCTACAAGAACCCTCTCCTTTTTATGTCAATGGTATGATTATACCATAGCTTTGCTGGTCAATCTTAGTACTTATACATAGCTTTGATCTTCAATGAAGAAAATTCTGTCTATAGATCTCCTGTCTGCCAAAGGGAATGTTTTGTCACAATAGCTATAATTTATAGAGAATCCAGATATGAAATACTCCAAGAATTAGATTTTTAGACTAAGGATGAACCCTACTAACCATGTGACCTCTGGAAAATCTACTAGGTATCCTACAGTATCAAGGTCTGTGGTAGAAGAGCGTATTTAGTTTCTGCTTATATTAAACAATATTTTGTACAGACTTTAGAGCCGTAAGTGTTTCAATGCAGCTACCTTTTGAGTAAGTGAGCAGTTCAATTGAAAAGGAAATAACTTAGTAAAATGCACAGTTTCACAGACAGAGAGAAATCAGGCAGAGCTTCTTATCCTTTCCTTCCTATTTCCCAAACAATTCTATTTCATTTAGAAGAGTCACTAGATGCAAACCGTGATTGCCACTTATCAATCAACAATTGTGCTATCCAGGTTTTGAAAAGCAAAGTAAAGCCCTCCTCACATTTTTCAGAAAATTTCTGTTCTCAATGATTTTAATATTCACATGGAACTGAAAATTATGTGGTTTTCTATCAGAACATGTAATTTTTTATTTGGTAGATTTTTTTATACCTGTATTGCTAATGGACAGTGAAATACAAATGAACTAATGTATTTTCTTTGGGACACCAGCATTGCAGCCAGTGGTATAAAATTGAACTTGTGAACTGAACTTTTTTCTGATTTTTTTAGGCATTAAGTAATAATTTACTGTGATTATCAGTTTTAAGAATTTATTTGGTTGTGATACCTGTAATTGATATTTCTAACTTTTTGTTGGGAAATAGGATTTTGATGAGTAATTAAAAACTGCACATTACTCTTTGTCAGCATTTCTATATTATAACAAATATACATTTGGCCTTATGAGGCTGACACCCCCCTTTGAGTTTTCCATAGTGCTGTTGAAAAGCAAAAGTGGTGAATTTCACAGGGATTTAAGGAAGAATCTTTGCTTAGGTACAGAAATTTGATGCCTGTTGTAGTAATGTCTGTTCAATGGATCCCATCAGTTCAGTTCAGCTCCTTAAGAGATTTACACACAAGTAGATCTGGCTAAAAGAATGAGGGTAAACCTTTTAGCCCTTAGCATTTTTGATCTTGACTGCAACCATTACAAGGGATAGTAGACTAAAATATCCTTGTCCAAGACTCTTGCTTAATTTTCCTGTTGGTTTACTATAGAAACAAGTGGAAATGAAAGTTCTTATAAAGCTTTTCCTTGTCTTAGTGAGTGTGAGCATCATTAATCAATATGCACATGTGGTGGCCTAAGTAATACAATTAAAGGAAACATCACACAATGCACAGTAGCTGTTTTCCTACTCTACTTCTAGGAAAAGATGGCATGTAAAAATTCACTTTTTATTTGTACTGATTGTTAGCTGTTTGCTATTTAAAAGGACTGCATTGTAAATTTTTTTAACACAATTTTTTGTTGGTTTGGTATATCCCCACTAATTAATATAAGTTACAATGATGCTTACTGGATTTCTTATTATTCAAACCAGCAGACAAACTCATTTAACTGAACCAATTTGTTTTGTCTCTCCTTTAGAGACTATCTATTAAAATATCAGTAGGTATTTTAGAAGGTAGCATCCTTCTGTCTCCTACCTTTCACAACAGAGTTTCAAAAACCCACTGGTGTTCCATAACTTAGGTTTCAACTCTAATTAGTGGAAAGCCCAGACATTTTAAAGAAGATCCAGCCTTTCTAATTCTTTGCCCAGAAATGTTCAGATTTATCAGCTGTCTGTAATGTCTGGAGAGATTTAGTTTGCAGTTATGCTAGAAAGAACAGGCCAAACTAAAGGAAGACCAGTAGGAATTTCAAAGGTGGTTTAAGGACATTTAGAATTATTTGTTAGGATATCAGGATATTTCAAAGATCCCACATGTAAAGGAAAGACCTTTAAAGGGGTAGAATATTCCATTGTGTGGTCTGCAGTTTTATCAGATGTCCACTGTACTTGCTTAGTATTAGATGTTGTGGCTTGTGACCATCTCCCCATTACCAAGTGCAGCAACTTTGCTTTCAGTGGAGTGACTCATCCTTTCAGTATAATCATTCAGGCCCTTCCTGAGACAGCAATATGCTTGGAGTATTTTCTCACAGTATCTCCCTAAACAAATAGGAACTGTTGGAAATGATGGTCCACTCTCTTTAGCACTATGTTGTATAAAGCTTAGAAGCCTTTAAGCACAGATCAGAACCACCGAGCCATCTTCCATGGACCATGTTTAACATTCTCCTCTGAATGGAAATGTGCTCTAAGCTCATCACTGTTTTTTTTGGTAAGCTCAAAACTAGGTTAAGGAAGAGTGGTGATATCCTTTGGCTCAGATGCTGAAAAAGATATTGTTTTAAGAAAGCACACACTTGCCTACTGCATCCTGGGAACAGCCTTGAAAGTCTTTGTACATTAACAAGGAAATTTGACATTTGGTGTTTCCCAAGGCAGGACTGAATTTGATGAAGCAGTGATTAATTTTCTTTTTAGCTATTTTCTGTCTTTTTTTTTCTTCACCTCATTTCCATTTCATCAGCTTTTATCTAGGCAAGAGAGAATCTTCTGGACCATCAATCTCAGTTACACTCACACACACTTCTACTTTCTAACTGTTTCTTGTGTTATCTTTATCTTTTGTCATGGAAACACATGGAAAATATTTATGCCATCTGGATACACAGAGTATTTGCTTTTATATTTCCACCCAGTACTGAAATGAAGGGGTTATGGTATCCAGAGTCAAAGCTGTGTTTCTGTCTTTTCCTAAACAGCATATTTAAGGAGATCAGCTAGTGTTATCTTGAAGACAAGCATCAGAGGGAGGAAGGAAGAGAGAGAGAAGGAAAGAACCTACTTGTATCTAAATGGCTACTCAGTGCTCTGAAGTTGTTTTCCCCAATATTTTCAATCTCTGAGGAAAGAGTTCTTCTCTTTAGGGTGCCTGTAAAAAAACCCATTGACTTCTCTGCTTTGACAGCATACTGTGTCTTGTAGCCATGGATGCTGTGTTCAGATTTTGCTTTCAACCTATCTAGACCTGAAGTGAGTCACTTTGGTAGCAGTCAATTCTGCAAGAGTTGCTTTTATTATTAAAATTTGCACTGCCTTGCCTTTGAGACCCTCTCTATGTGTAATACAGAAATTTGGTAGAGGGTGGTCCCTGGTCCAAAGAAACTGTAAAATAAAGGCAAAGTATTAAAAGGGAATGTACAGTGGAGAGGCTGGATTTCGAGAGGTGGACTCTGTTTTGCTGGAACTACATCAGTGCAAATGTAAAGTCCTCTCAGGACTTTTGCTTTTAAGCTTTAAAGTTTTCCACCCTGAAACCCCAGCTTGACTGGTGTTCTGGTGAGCACTGTCCAAACTTTAATGCAGATGGATCCTAATGCATTTCTTCCCATTTATTAAGAAGTTGTTTAGAGCAGTTCAGTCTGTTCAACGCAGGAGTAAGTAAACCAAGATTTGTTGAGATCCTGTTGAAAAATGCCCTCAGGTAATTTTTTTTAAATCAGAGTACTTTCTTCTGGAGTTCTTAGCAACTTCTGCCAGGAAAAATATTAAATACAAGTTCTTAAGCAATTTGCTTTAGCCTCTAGGCACAACTGAGTCCCTTGGGGAAAGGGTGGGTAGGCAAGTGAACTCTGTATCACCTTTAACTCTCCTCATGTCTCTGTGTGTTAAAGCAGGCAGATGGAGACTAATTTTAGCTATCTGTGAGTATAATAACATTTCCCAAATACGTATATTTAATGGAATTTTTTTCCTTAAGAAAAATCTAATGTAAGAAATTAAGTCCATGTAGCTAGTGCATGAAGCAAGCCTGTCTAGCAGCCTGGATTTCAAAGTCTAAGGGTAATTTGACCCAGTGTTCATATTCCTAGCTCCCTAGACAAGCAGCTGCTAATTCTAAAAAAATTTCAAGAAGAGTGGGCTAATTTGTGTACCACTGAAACACTGGTCCTTTTTGCTGTCAGTGCATATTTTACATTTGCAAGCAAAAAGGATATGCAGTCTTTTATTATTTGTTAAAAAGAAACTGACAGCTACACTTCTTAACTGAGAGTGATTTTGTTCATATCTACCAGTATCCTTGAGAGTGCCGAAGGCATTTGAAAAGGTGCCACTGCTCTGTCATTTTGTTTTATCTGCCTTTACTACCTCTGTAGGGTTTTTTTCCTAGTTTTTTGTGTGGGGTTTTTGTTTGCTTTTTTTTGTTTGTTTTTCTTTTTTTTAAATGAGCTTTACTAGAGAGGTTTAATGCTTCTCTTCATTTACAGTCTTTTAGGTGATTATGCAGGATTCATGGTATCACATCAGAAGAAGCTGCTGTAGATTGATGGGACCTAATCAACCACCCTGCCCACTCAATATTATAAAAATTTGTGTCGTCAGTAGTCATGACGTTTAGTAGGAAGTTGCCCATTTATGGATACTAGAGCAAATGATATCATCACAATAGGTGGCTCCTGTCTAAATAGGATCATTTGTGAAATGAGATTACAGGCATTTATCTGGGAAACAGGAGACAGAGGCACCTGCTTTATGTAATTGATATCCTGGGGAATTACTGTGTACAATAATCAAGAAAAATCTTCATTTCTAATTCTATTATGTGGGAAAAGAACCTTTCTTTTTTCTGCCTGCATAAAACAAACCCCACTTCCACATGGAATAAGCTCCAGACCATGTTTTCTATTATGCTTGAATATATGGGACATGCATTGCAATCCTATGCTTGCCACACTGCTGCAGTATACTTGTTTTGCAGAGCTCTGTAGCAGGCTAGTCAAAGCTGTGACTAACCAGACCCGTGGATACATACTCTAATCTCTGGCCTTTATTTTTACAATGACTTTGATTTGTTCATTGATTGTATATTTTTTCTGATTTGTGAGAAGCTTCATGCTCTGTGTTTGGATGCTGACTGCAATACAGCAATAGTCTTTGATACGGTAAGTCAAAGATGACTCATTTCTTACTCTTGTGCCTTCAATTTATACTTTCTACAACACCATCTCATCAGGTAGAAAATTATGTGTTAATTAATGTCGAAGTAGTTAATTTTCAACAGATGCTAGTCCCTTCCCTCTCCCGAGCACTTTGCACCATGTTTTTTTTCCTACTCATGAATGCAATAGGTTTGAACTGTCTTTAAGTAAAATGCTTTTGCTGTGATATTTTTAATAATATTGGTATCATTTACCTATTCTCTAATTTCAACAATAAAGAAAAAAATAGATCACATGCAGAGATTTGGAACTTAACATGTGATGCTAGAATACAATAAGTTCAGTTCAATATTAACCTTTATTACAGTGAACAATTGGAAAGGCAAGAATCTTTTCAGGGATTTATACTTCAGATAAAGTAGAAGGGTTTCAGTTTTTATTTGAGTATTAATAGTCAGATACATTCAGCTACAATAGCCCTTATTTCATGTGAAAGCAGTGGAGAGAAAATGCCTTACAGAAAGACAGTTTTCTTTGTAATGCAGCGTGCAGAAGATTCAGTAGTACTCCTTATCAAGTGCACTACATGAGATAAGAGCAAAAAACCCCACAAATTTGCTGCACAGTGATGGCAGCCTTTACATTACAAAAATGTTGCTAACAAAAAATGCTATTGAACAAAAATATTCTTTAATGAGCTTTAAAAAGTACTGTGATCACACACACAGAATGCACTCTTTTGGATATCTAATATTAATTGTACAGTAAGGGTTAAGATTTGATATAAGAAATTTTTTTGAGAAACCTACCTTTAAGCAGAGGTCTGGAGGATCACTGGGTTACTGGGTCTTCTTCAGTAAAATTAATTCAATCCTGGTTTTAGAATTGGCAACTTTGCAGCAAGTGAATAGTGTTCAAATGCCTTGAAATGTTTTAATATGGGAAGTATTTTCTGTATGTATTTTTCTCCCTCTCATGCTCTAAACTTTTCAACAGTAGAGATCTGGGGTGTCCTTTTTTCCATGAGAATTAACCCTTCTAATATTGGATATGCCTATCCAAAGAATCAATAAATTTCTATTTTCCACTATAGATTTCTGATGTGCTTTAAAAGTTTATGCAGGAAAAAAGCCACAAAGGAAAAAAAGAGACATCTGTATAAAAGAAGAACAAAGGTTCAGACTGGCTGTCATCAAATCACAAGTTGTAATTTCTGTTGCTTTTTCACTGCTGTGGAGAAGTTTAGAGGTTTTCTGTAGTATCAACATGATTATTTTACAGGCATGCATTAATACTAGTTCCTGCATTTGATCATAATTAGTTCATGGATCCATATCTGTCATGTTTCCCTGTCATTTTAGACAGACTACATCCTTTCTATTTAGCAACAAGTGACCAACAGGATCATGTAGTACCCAGTACAGTACACTTTAAAAGCTATCTTCTGAAACATGAGAACAAACAATAATTTTGCTAGGTATACAAAATATGTGTGCTTAGCAAAGTTGGTGACTACTGGCATCATTTTTTGAACAAAACATGCTATTTTAAAATACTAGCAGGCAGGTGAAGGTGCTTCAACATATGAGCAGATTAAATAGCAGTACTGTGCCTGATATTATAGTTTGCTTTTTCAAGAAAAAGCACAGGATAAAGACTATTTTTTTCAAATAGTTACATAATGAGATTTACTTCATATCTTGGAAGCATTTTTACTGTAAAGGCTCCTTAAAGTGATCTAGAAAAATGAAAACATTTTCACAGTTTTCCTTTACGCGTAT
Source organism: Chaetops frenatus (assembly GCA_013400775.1). NCBI lineage: Eukaryota > Metazoa > Chordata > Aves > Passeriformes > Picathartidae > Chaetops > Chaetops frenatus. The sequence goes on from VZTR01005010.1 coordinate 468,291, forward strand.
TCAGTGAAAGCTAAAGGAAAGTGGTAGATACTGAGCAGAGGCTAAATTGAATGCACTGTATTTCACACATACAACTGTTACGTAGCTTAGCTGATCAAATCTCAAATACTGAGTGGTTGCAGGGTGCATCTTTTGGGGAAAACAAATAAAAAAAATAATTGTGTAGTCACTGCTTTTACAAGCCCACCTGCTATTTTGAAATTTTATTATCCAAAAAACCCAAAAATGCATTGATAACTTTTTACTAGTTTTCCATCTATTATAATTTCCCACTAAAAGAAAGAGATTTGGCAGCTGCTTGTCATAAATAATAAAATAATTTAAAAATAATAGAAAAGACAGTCAGATAGTTGGAGCAATAAGCACACTGAAGGGCACATAAATAAAAGCAACCCATCCATTATGTTTAAAACAGTATATGCAGTTCCTAAAATTAAAAAATAAATATACAGATGGAGAAATGACCATAGCACAGAGCACACAATATTTCACTTGTGCTTTATCTAATAAGTTTTAAAATTATATATTGAGGAGTCACAGAACTCTGTAGCATAGATTACGTCATGTTAGTTATGCTCCATAAATTTTGCTTATTATTTCTGGCACTCTATTATTGCCAATGCGTTAGAAATCTCAGCTGTATTTTTCTGAAAACTTTTTTATCTATATACTTTGGATTTCTCATCTCAGATACTTTATTTTTTGCTCTTGGCTTTGTCATTGGGATAAATTTATGTAGTTGATAATTTGGTTCTGGTTTCAAGGAGAAAAGCTTGAGTTTATGCTGGAGTTCATCAAGGAAAATCACAAAGAACTGGACTTCTGTACATTCAAGTTTCAGGAGTGTAGTACAAATGAGACAAGATAGATGTCTCTAATGTGAATATAAAGGAAGCTAAGTCTGAACACAAAGGAAAGAATATGGGATTCCCCATTGCTATCAAAAATAAAATCCTAATAAATTATTCTAAAGTAGTAAGGGAAATTAGCTGGCTTTTTGCACTCATTAAAAAAAGAATTTTGTTCAGTGATAAGTGTTTACTATAGCACAGGGTCCATAAATGCCAGCTTTATTTTCTTTCAACACAACAGGCATTACATTTTTTTATTTTTAGATATACTTTAGGAATTCTGCCCAAGAACAGTGAAAAGGTCTGGAGTACATACAAAACCACACATCCTTGACTGGAGACCCCATGGCTAAATTAAATTGAACTCCTTTTAGTCTCTCATTGTGTAATATAAAATATTCATACCTGCAACAATGAAAGACTTGCATAGATTGGTACAATACAAATGATATCTGTTGTAGAATTTAATTGTTTTTGACAGATATACCTGCAAAATTGATATTTAAGCCTGAAAATTGTACAGGGCAGTATGAATGCCAGCAAAGTAGTTCTGTGCAGCAAGCTTTTAATTCCTCTTAGCATTGCCAAGGTACAAATAGGGTAACAAGTCTGTTACTGTCAGACAACCTGCACAGTAGAGCATTCAGTGATATACAGAGAAAACTACATAGTAATTCATAGATTTCTTTTACTGAAGGAAAGTGAAACTGCATCTTAGTTGCCATTAACATCTTCAGAGAAATGGCAGGCAAATAATAAATGCTACTGCAGGATTTGTGGTAGCAATAATTACTTGCAGTATAAGAGTCAAACATTTAAAGGTGACCATTGCTCATCAAACAAAAGAGAGAAAGAGATCCAAAGCAGAAAAATTATTTAGGGGTCATACATTTCCATGATCTCTGAGAAAATGCATTCCTTGTCACTAGGTCCAAGTTTTAGCTGATCTGTAATCTGTTGTCTGTCCTCCCAGTTCTATGCACTCGATCTGACATTTGATACAAGAGCAACAACATCCTTTAAAATTTTCAGTTCATTTTCTAGGTGACCTACCATCATCAAATCCTTGGTTTCTAGGGCTTGGACATGCTTCTAATGAAGGTGATGGCAAAATACTTACTGGCTTAACTGGGATCATGATAAGGGCAACGCACCATTTAATAACAGAGGCCAGAAAATATCAGGCTGCCTTTTGCTTGTCAGATTCAGGTCCTATTCCTGCGGGCAGAAATCTCACAGCAGTTCACGAAGAGGAAGAGGATTTCCAGATCTCATGTACTTCACCCACAGAGAGAGGAGGGGCAAGGGCAGGCCAGGCATGTCTAGATAAAATATTCCAGCAGCCCGGCACAAGTGGTAGCATGGCTGGTGTGCGAGGGGCTTAGGGCAGCCAGGCGCTGTGTGCCCCAGGCTGTGCTGCCAGGGAGTAGCCTGGCTGCTTATCCACCATGTAGCACCTGCTGCCAGGACACCACTGGGGTCCTGCACTTCACATGCCAGGATCCAAAAGGAAAGCAGGTGTTCGTGATCAGATGTTACTTCAGCACACAGTCACACTCCCTCACTGTGCCTGCTCCTCTCTATGTGATGACAAGGAAACTTAAATGGAGGTAGTTCATCTCCTACAGAAATTTTGCTGCGGGGTTGGAGGGGGAAGTGAGTTCAGCATTGCTTTGAGGAGTGGGCCCAGTTCAGATGTTCTTGTTTTTAACTGAATCAGGCACCCAAGAGGTACTGATTCTTAGAACGCTTGTCTTTGTTCCAGCTCCCCTGGACAAAAGTCCTGGGTTAAAATACCTCACAACCTCACATCCCTCACCATTTACATCATACCTGCATGGCTAAGAGAGGACACAGAACTCAGGAGCTGTTCTATACATTTCTGCAGAAATGAATTTTAAATCCCTTTTTTTTCAAGCATTTTTGGTCCTATAAATCTTATCAATGGCTCTTTAAGTGGGGTATTGTCATCTGGACTATTCTTGCATCTGATTTATTTCTCTTCCCTCTGTCCAACTGCTGATAGAAGTAACAGGCAAGAACTAAAAGAAATTAAAAACGTATTTTTTCTGTTCACCTTGTGTGTTTGACAGCATTTTGTATCTATTCAGCCTTATTGTTTCCTTAGTGCAGTCATGTGGCTTCTTCCCATTTGTGCAGCCATAACAGAAGCTGAAAGGAGAAAACATCTTAAACCAAGAGGAATAATAGTGTAGTGTCATAAAGACTGGCAGCAGTCTGAATATCTGAATCTCATAGGGAATCTTGATTTTATTGATTATATGGAATCAATGGAATTTTTTTCATAAATATGTCATCTGCATACATTTTCATAGCTTATTTAAAGCTTAAATTATACCCTACAATTAGACAATTAATTTGGGCTATTGCTCTGAACTGCTGTCTAAGCATTTATCTCTCCATATTTTTACCACACTGCCACATATTGAAGTTATGGTCCTATTTCATTATTCCTTTAGCCAATTCATCTGAAGAGGTTCACATCCTGCCACAGACACTTGTTCCTTCCTACTCTGTGCCCAAAGTGTGCCTGGTTGTGCTTACTTGGCTTTTTCTGCGGCCACACTCCAAACCATGGCTTTAACAAGACATTCTTTTTAAAAAAAATGCAGACACAAGCTGAACAGGCCTTTTTATAAATTTTATTCTTTTTTTTCTATGCTTACGTTGTTCCATTTTATTTACATGTTCCATTTCATAGTTCCATTTTAAAGCACACCAGATGATAGCTAGGCTGATCTAGGAAAAAAATCTGGAACTAGGAGTAAGACTAACTTCCAATAAGAACACCTTAAATCAGATCTGCTTCCAAAGAAATACGAAAAAGCTTGATAAGTTTTCCTGGTCTAAATGTTGGGTCCATTCTTGATGAAAACAGGTGTGAACTTGAAATGCTTCATAACCTGGGAAACTCCCTTTCCCGGGACTGTGCATGGAACACAACCTTTAGTGTTTAGTGTCCCTTGAGGCTTGTTGTAGTACTACTTTGATTGATCCTTTATGTGCCTGTTGTGCAGTCAGTGCCTGCCTCTTTATCATTTCCATGCATCCCAGACAGAATTCCCTAGATTTCCTATCTAGACACTTAGTGCTTTGAATTAAACCCTTTGTGTCAGATCTGAGCATAGGCTTTATGGATACATCTACGCTTCAGTAAGCAAGAACAGATATATATTTATAACAATGTCATCTTGAGATTCACTTTTGATTTCTCTTGTTGTCCCAGGATCTCATGTCTCCTGTACCAGTTCTCACCCAGGAATGCTGTAATGTGTGAGCAGGAGCAGGAGCAGGCATTTGTTCATATGCACACACTCATATACACCCACATACACAGACACACACACACACTCTTTCAGTAAGAGAGCCAGAAAAAGCAGTGTGTGTCCCCTCTGAGATACTGCCAGATAGCACAGGCCACAAAAGCCAGGGAGGACCCTAAAGACCTCTAGGTGCCTTTCCTCACTCAGCTCGTTGTCCCGCTCCATGGCCACACACACAGGACAATCAGTGCCTGAGCCAGGAGCTCTAGTGATGGACCTATTCTGGTCCAAATTCTGGTCCTAACACATTTATATGTGGGTACACAATTCTCATTTAATCCTTGTCAATGACTGATTACATTTTAAATAACAAAATCAGTAAAAAATGGATTTTGGACTAATAATGATTGTATAGTGATGAGATCCTGAAGTGAATAAAACTAGTAATTCTAAAATTTTCACTCTTAATTTATACATGAATTATTAAGAGCATCTCCCAAACTCTCACACGTCTGCAATTTAGCTGGCTCATAAATACTTCAGTCTTCACTGTTTCGTGCAATGCCACTGCTTTGCAAGCCAGGCCCCTGTGGGATCAGTATGTGTTTTTTCTGAAAAGTAGCAAAACAGTCATTTTGGCTTTTTCTAGATGAATCCCTTTGATTCAGATATTTTTAATTCACTTCTGTGATCATGCTATTATCAGCGATAATGAAATGATAAATTACGCAGGTGTTTGGGCACCTCAGTGAAGGGTGAAGATGTGATTATGCAGAAAACTGTTTTGGTTGTTAATAGGTCATACAATATCCTTATAAGTCATTCCTCTGTAAAGTATGAATGGCAATAATTTGCCAGGTAGCAGAAGGCTGTGTTCTTTGAGATAAAAGGGCAGAAGTTGTCCCTTTGATATATTTGGGAAGCACTACTGACACAAATTGATAGAAATTACATCTGATGGTGTTCATACATGTTTCTTTCTATGCTAAGGAAGGGGAAATCATCCTCACAGGAGGGCAGACATTTCCATTGATTCTCTTTTGTCAATTTGCTAAGACTGAAGAAGTCCAGTGAAAATGACTGCATACAGAAATCAGGAAAGGCGCTTGGGGAACACGGCCACTAATTTCAAATCTCTTCCTCAACTGTATTTTCCATTTCTTTAGATTCAAAAGATAAAATTACAGCAGTAGTCAAGTGTGGGCAGACTTAAAGACATAATAAAGAATGCATATTTGCATTAACTTCCAAAAATTAAAGTTTTGAAATTGAAAATATACTGAAGACACACACTGCAGCTGGTGGGATTTGGCTTCAGACTACTGTAAGGAAGTTCTTGAAAATGCAACTCTTTAACACGTTCTACACTTAATTTCATTTTAGTTTTGAAAAAGCCAGCTAGCCTGAAAGATGCTGTGTGTGCCCTACTACATTTGCATGCGAAGAAAAGAGGACAAACCTATGCACAAGTAGCACACAGGCCTGGAAATTAACTCAAATATTTAAAACTGTATTTCAAAATACTTTTGTTTTAAAGCTAATTTAATGGCACGATTTCTATTTTACTGATTTCAGTTCCAAATTCTATTAACAGTTAGATATGAGATCAGCTGTATGTCTTTTTCCTTTAGCAGTGCCAATTTTATTAATTTTTTTCTCTCTACCCCTTAAGGGTGAAGTAATACAATTTTTTGCTTTCTGGAGTATTCACTCATGTTAAATGGTCTTAACAAGTCAGTTTAACTGTCTGTGTTCAAATGGGTTACTCTGAAATCAAAAGAGGCCATATTTGAATTTCCAGGTAGTGTGCCATTAAGAATCCAATTACAGGTAGTCAGCCAGTTATGCAAAGATGAGAATTAAACAGAATTTCAGGCTGGAGGACCCTACAGTTTCTAGTCATATGTCTATGTCACATGTGTATGGCACCTGTGGCCCTGCTCCATGGGAATTCAGACAGAGCTGATGTGGTTGAAATTTTTTCAGAGACATTGAAATCTGTGAACAGATCAAGATCACATTGGATATTGAATAGTAGAGATTTCTCCAAATAAAAGAATTTAAATTAATGTTTTTATCCTTAAATTTAAGTGGACTTATTCACACAGCTGCGATGCGTCATGAACAGAAAAATAACAATTGAGAACAGGATTCTGAACTAGTTTCCAACACAGAAGGGGCCACTGTGATTACTGTGCTAGCAGCTGTTCCCTTTAAACAAAGGACACTTTTACAGAGAAGTTGCATAGAATAAGAGAAGAATAAAATTAAAATGTGCCCAATTAAAGGGAAGTAGGGATCTACCAAACCTTTCCTAAACCTACAATATCAATAGACTCAGACATTCAACTGATTATTATATATGTTGGTTTCAAAATTAAGATTGTATAATTTTCATTTGTTTTAGCAAAATTATATAGCTTCTCTTATTCAAATTAATGGTAATACTTACTAGTAGACAAAACTGGATGTAAAATTACCCTGATGTCCACCTAGAAGACATAAACGAGGTTCTTTCTGCTCAACCCATTGCCAGTTAAAGCTAAAACCTTGGGTCCTACTGACTTGTGAGAAGTATCTATTAAAGATTACATACATGAGGTTATGGAGTAAACTAAGATGCCAAGAGAACCTGTTAGCTTTTTTTCAAAAGTTCAAAACCAGGCTACACACAACATTAATGAGAATGCTCAATGGAAGTTTTAAAATACATTCTCTAAAACTGACTTGGTTTTCCTCACATATTTTATGCATCAAACATCTGGGCAAATCAGAATTACAGCAATCCTGCACCAGCTGGAGATTTTTTCTGAGGACTTTGTTATAGCTTTCTTTTCTCTCTGTTAGAACAAGAATAAAACAAAAAAAGTGGTGTTTCACTGGTAATGACAACATTAAATGAAGAGCTTAGTATATTAAAAGAATAAGAGATACTGGAAAAGTCGAATGTGATAGTAAGATATAAGCAGCATATGCTTTTGAGGAAGGAAAAAAAAATAAGCTCCTTGCCCAAGAACTTAGCATAAATCTGAACTGAGAGTTCAAAGATCCTTATTTTTAGCAAGACAATGTTGATTCATGTAGATTAATAAGAGCACGTTTATATATAATCTTCCTGTAAAATATGAGATCTGATCTGCTGAAGGAGTTAGTGATTTAGCATTTATATGAAGCAGGTTATCTTTTGAACCACTAAGGCACTAGTTTAAATTATTCCAAGTTTACATCTCTGTAACTAAACCTTAGTCTGGAGAGTTGATTTGATTTCCCTGAGTTAGCCTGAACTAGATTGCTTATTGACAAAAGATAGGCTATTTGCCATGTACTCTGCTCATGGAGTTCTTCTTTCACTTGCCACGGATGTACTGCAGGGGTTAAACATGCCTCTTCCAATAACAAAATAAGTTGTCTAGGCAAAATGTTGGAATCCATTTCTCTATGTGGTATGAAATTTTGCTGGATAACCACAAGCAGATGAAAACTTTCCCTGTTTTCAGCCTGCAGCAAGAGAAAGGAGCAGCACTGAGCTATTTAATAATATTTTGGAATATTGTTGTTATAAAAAACTGCTAAACACTAATTCGTTAACCTCTAATGTTAGCCATAAATACAAACCTTTACAACTGTGATTTATTTCTGTATTGATCCAAAGTAGTGCTTTTTATTTCATTAACAAAATAGCTGATGTGATGATTTAATTTCTGAAAGAGTCTGTATTACTGATTTCAGTCCTTGTGCTGGGTTGACCTTGGTCAGCTGCCAGACCCCCAACCCAGCCACCTCTCATTCCCTTCTTTCAGCAGGATGAGGTAGGAAATAGTTTGTGGAGTGAGATAAAACAGGGAGGTCACTTACCAATAGCCATCATGGGCAAAACAGACTCAGCCTGGGGAAATTAACCTAATTTATTACCAATTTAAAATAAGTTTGGATCGTGTGAAGCAAAGAAAAATGAAAATAACCCCTCTCCCCTGGCCTCTTTTTCTTCACAGGCTCAACTTTACTCCTTTATACCTTGGCCTCTGCCACCCCAGATGATGGGGAATAGGGGTTGTGGTCAATCCATAAAAGCTCCTCTCTGCTGCTCCTCCACACACATCTTCCCTGATGTGTCCTTCCATGGGCTGTAACCCTTCATGTGCAGCTTGCCGATGTGTGGGGTCTGCCCAGGCTGCAGTGTGGCTGCTCCACCACAGTCCTGGGGAATTTCCGCTTTGGTGCCTGGAGCACCTCCTCCTCTCTGCTCTCACCTTCATGCCCACAGGGCTGGTTTGGGGGTTTTTTGAATGTTTATCTCACCAATTTTTTCCTCACCACCTTTTGTGCAGAGTTTTTGCCCTTCCTTACACACACTGTCCCGAGGTGCACCCTGCGGTGGGTGGTTGGATCCAGCTGGAACCGGCTGTGTCCGCCTGGGGCAGCCCCGGCCTCCCCGCACGGAGCCTCCGCTGCCGCCGGGGCCTGCGCACTCACACCCTGTACAGTGCTTTTTTCCTTGGAATGTTCAAAGCAGAAAGCCTTTAATTTATCTGATTAATTTTGGAGCAGCAGTTTAGAAAGCCCTGGGTCATATGAATGGGGTGCAGATATGATGTGTAGGGAACCACCAGAAGTTTAAATCATATAAGCTTTTGGGCAGTGGCATCCTGCCTTTGTCATGAGAAGGAGGGCGTATAGGGCAGACTCACTTAAAAAATGGTGCCTTGATCTGAAATTTCAAAGTTGTCCCAAATTTCTTCTGTTTAAAACCTAATCTATTTCATTCTGTCTATTTTGGAGACTGTATTACACTTATTTTTAAAAGTGTCAATGAAAATTTCCAGGCGAAGAAACTCAGTTTCTTGTGAAGCATTCCAAAATAACTATATTTTGATAAGTTTAATAGTGTTTCAGTCAATGTAAGTGCTTTTTAAAGTTTTATTTTAGAGCAAAGTCCTCAAGTTTGACAGTGTGGATCAACTATTTCTAAAAACATTTAAATGCAGGGAAAAACATATTTGTAGAAGCAATAAGGTTCATGCCTCTTTTTTGTCCATCTCTGATATGGTCCAGCCTACAAGAGGTTGTACGGCATCCAACACAGCAGAAATCAGAGCAAATGGGCAGCGGAGCAGCCTGTGTCTCTCTGTGCCCTCATCTCAGCCCACCAAGAGGGTATGAGATTCTTCCCTGAGTGCTAAGAGAGGGGACCAGCCCCCTGCTGCTCATGGGGAGCATCTTTCAGGCTGAGGAGAAACGCCTCACTGGCAGACAGCTGCTGCGACTGCATGCATGGCACTGCATAGCATCTCATCCTCCAGGAGCTCCCCTTGGAAGGGAGCACCAGCCAGCACAGCTCCTTTGCCAGTGGAGGTTTGACCACATTCTTAAATGTGGATGGCTCCTCTACATATTGGTATAGATCACATTCCGTGGTACTTTGACTTCGACTTGATAGCAATGCTGAATTCCTTCCTATACAGTGCATCTACACAGAGCGTATTGGCTCACATCTTCAAAGAGGTCCCATGGCAATGGCAGAACCATGCCATTTCACATGCCTTCTGTCAGTGACACCAATCTAAGTCTACAAAAGTTTATGTGTAGCCCTCATGTAGCCTCATAGACATGTGAGAATGAACAGTCAGTTTATTTAAGTGATGATTTTCATGAAGCCAAGTCCAAAGTAATTATCCAAGAAAATTGTATAACACCTAAAGGAAGTTAAACACCAAGAAAAAAATGCATTTCTGTTATCTTGGGACTACACTGATGACAATAATGTAGACAATACATGCAAATGATATGTATAGTCTGTGCAGTTTGTAATACAGGTAAATTATCTGAATAGACTCACACAGAACACAGTATGGAGTGCTCATCCTTTTTAGCAGGCATGCAGATTTGCCTTCTAAAGAAGCCGTCACCATGCTTTTCACAGTGATTCACTATGCTGTATCACTGAACTGCAAGGTGGAAATGTAAAATACATTGTGCCTATTTTCCATAAATGCCTATTCTTTGTAGGTATCCTGATTTATCTATACAAGGCTCTTTTGATTATTGCTACTAACTAGGTGATCAGCATTCAAATTTTAAGAAATCTTGGATTTTGCTGCTGATCTGTCATGCAGTTTCAGTGGGAATGAAACCACTGTTTCTTAGTGCAACTTTTTAGTAGGTTTTTTAAAATATCCATTTTTCATCAAGCATGGCTCCAATATTTACTAGTGTGAAGAGATATATAGCAATGAGGAATACAAATGAATGAGCTCTGCACTAAGGTGCAGTGATGGCAGGAGATCAAGATGTTGGAGAGCTGTGGTGCACGCTAAAGGAACCTTCTTTGCCTTCAGCAATTCTGGCTGTGGAATACCAATACTGTTTTAGAACAAAACACTTATTGATTGATTGATCTTATTCATTACCTCTGGCTTCAGGCTTGGTCAAAAGCCTCAAACTACCATGGTTTGCCTTTTATTTATTTGACTTAATAATGTTAGTTTAGCCATAATACTGCAATGAAGGAGGAAGATGTTAAGAAAAGTAACTCCTGAAGGTAGACTAATAGCTTATATACAGACAATTAAACTTACAAGGAGATGCATATGGTGCAGACTTACTCTTGCCAAAGTTTCACAAGCAGACATTTCCAGATTCTGGACAAAAATGTTGCACCACGCTGTGTCAATCTGTTTGTGCCTAAGGCTGACTGTCTCTTGGATGCATGGTTATTCTTTAATATCAGGAGCTTTACTCAGGCAGAATTATGGTGCAACATATTGTGCATCGCTGTGCCTTGCTCAAAGTGCTTAGGGATAAATGCAACTCTGGCAGAAAAATTAATGTGTTCCTTTTCTGCTTTATTTTATTTTAATTATGAAAAGTAGTAAAGTTGTTCCAAGGTTCTTGCATTACATATACATAATGTTCAAAACCCCAAATAAACTCACTTAAATACACTCACAATCAATATTTTATATGCCAAAGTGTAAAATAACTAGGGGAAGAATATTGCACTAGGTTGTCCTGGATAGACTCAAGAAATATATTTTAAACCTTTTATATTTACAAAATCCTTGCTCCTTCTAAGTAAGATGTTTTGCCTGCAAATGTTATGAAAGCAAGTGTAGTGGTTTTACTTCGTTTTTTCACACCAGGCATTAGTTTAGTGTAATGGGTTGAGTATTTTACTCAACTTTTTCTGTTGTGAAGATAAGGATTAGGAGAAATGCAAAGCAAGCTTAAAACCTTAAAGGTATAAAGATAGTTTATTAACAGAACTAAAAAAAGAAAAGGAAAAAAATAATACGAATTAAAATAAACTTCCAGATGTTTCTTTCACCCCCCTTCATTTGTCTTTCTTTACCAACAAATCTTTATATCAATAACACAAAGAAATAAAACTTAGGGATCTTTAGTCAGTTTATTACCCTTAAAATAGAGTTTCACCAGTTCAGTTGGGAAGAAGAGTCTCTCCTACTATGTCATGGACACTTTCCCACGAGAGCACCTTTCTTTCGTGGGTTCAATTTCACAGCAAATTAGCCATCCGGAAAAGGACGTCTGTTCACTGTGATAGCTCTTCCCCCGATCTACAGTTTTTCTTGCAACTGCTGTTCAAGGCCTCATTTTTGTATCATGGGGTAGTATTTTAAGCGTGAGCTGTTCTTCAGAACCCCAAAAATGTAAAGCTTTGGTGAATACAGGTGCACAGCGCACATCAATCCCATCAAGACATGGTGGTGGAAGTTAAGTTAGAACGTTACATTCCCCCAAATTAATTCATGAGTTATAAGGAATAGTTTGAATATAGTCTATTCCCATGGTTCTACAGAATTTCAGCTTAAAGCATTTCCTCTTTCTTCTCTTAGAGTTTTCTAGTTTTTTCTTTATTGACTTCAGCATTTCTGTTGTTTTCTTCTGTGTCCTTACTTTTCTGAGTCTATTTTGTGCACTTAAAGAGTGATATCTGAGTCTCTTTGTGCACGGAGAGAGTTAATCTCTCTGCCCGGTTCTGTTGTTGGTTACATGACTTCTGCTGGCAGCAGCTGGAGGCTGCTGGAAGCTATCCTCAGAGAGGTGAGGGAGCAGGGAAAGCAGGAATGGCTGGGGGGCTCCCATCCCCACGAGGGAGGGAGCGGGGGTTGCGACATCTCGGCAGCAGCAGTGCCCCCAGAGGGGGCGGCGGAGCGGGGAGGGCCTGGCCCCTTGGGGACCGGTAGGCCCCCACTGAGTAGGCCCGGCCCAGGCCCCAGCCAGGCCCCGGCTGGGCCCGCTGGGCCTCACGGAGTTTTGCTGTTAGTTGTTCAGAAGCTGGAAGCCAAGAGAAAGAGGTTCTGGCTCTCTTCTCTTAATCTGTGGATTCACAGAGGTGAATCTAATTCTTTAAGTAGCTAATCAGAGTGTCTATCTCATATTTAACTAGCTAATTGGCTCTTCAAACTTGTAAGAAGCAGTTAGGTTTCTTATGGGTAAAGATCACTTTTTTTAACCCATGACAGCAAGTGAACTTGCAATGTTTATCTAAATTCACTCTGTCCTTGATGTTATCAATTGAAGAAAATATATGCACAAGTATGTTTCTGTGTATACATATACATGGAAGCAAAGTAGTGTGAACCTGTTGCCCACTACAGCAACCTGTCTCAGTCATCTGAGCACATCTCTGAAGTGCGGAAAGATCATTATCCTTATTTTGAGAATTAAGCAGGCTGTCAGTTCCTCCATGTCCCTGAAGAGGCCTCTGGCAAAGTATGAAATTAAACACATTACTCACCAGTCTTGCACTACAGCCATAACCACAGACCTGAATGATGGACACACAGCAGTAGTCTTCAGTCTTTCATAACAGTTATTCATGATTTTTCCTCCACATCTGATAACTGTGTGTGACAAAAGTCTATGACAGGCAGCATGGGCAATGTGTTTTCTCTAGTAATTGTCCTAAAACTTCATATATCCTGTGCTGACTCAGACAGCCTTGGCTACCCAGATAAATTGAACCTCTGGAAAATTTGGGTCTGTCTGCATCTGTGGGGACAGAAGATCTGGCAGAGGTCTTTGATCTCACTGTTTCTGGAATGGCAATTAGGAACATCCCTGACCCCACTGCAATATGTCTAACATACTCCTGGGACCAAACAACTTGTAAGAGTCATTACTGCAAACTCAGTATGTATTACTAATGTCAAAACTGTGCTGAAGTTCCATCACTGCATCATGCAGGTCTGTGCTTTGGATCTAATATCACCTATAAACAGACAGAATAAAGCATTTAGTCAGAGTGTTTGGATAGCCTTCTATAAAGTGTCATAATTAGTAAAACAAGTGTCAAGCATGCTTGACAGATAATAAAGACTATTGTGTAAGCTATAGCTAATTTTCTCCTGAGATATGTCAACACTGCTCCATCTAATTTAATCTGAACTTGCAGTAATATATGATCACAGTGTATGCATCAGCAACTGTGTATCAGGTGTTGTGGTGCACTCTTCCGTTGTGTTATTTCTCACTGTCCCTTCAGTCTGACTTTTACTAATAAGTAGCGCAATAGTGAAAAACATCAGTCATTTCCCTTTCTCATTGCCTGCTTTGGGAAATGGATAGGGGGTACAGGAGATGGAAAAAAAGACTTCAAACTACTGTATCCTTTCCTCATTTTACATCAGTGACTGTAAAGATTCAGGAGGCACAAAGTGGTGATTGCAGTGAAGGGTGTGAAGGTAGACTACTCAGGACTACACAACTTTTTTGGCACTTCCTTTAGATGCAATATAGAAGAGTTTAAGAGATTCCCTAAAGGAGCAGCCTAGTATTATGTCCTTCAGAAAAACATGTTTTTGTTGGTATCTCTTACTCCTAGAGTAGATTTTACTTGTGTGAGAAATGGCCTTAACACCACCTAAGACTGATGATGTGGACAAGAATGGCACATATAAGCAAACCTATAGGATAGTATTACTGTTTATCCAAAGTCCAAAAGTGAATTACGGGGCAATTAGAGTCTTCAGAAGACCAAAAAGAATTCTATCTTTTTAATTCTTATCCTCCTTGAGAAAACAATAGCAGTTTCAGCTATTCTTCATCATCTTCTGTATCTCTTTCAAAATAATTTCTTTTTCCATGTGTACCCATCAATTTTAACTTTTTCTGTGCAGCCCTTTGCATTTATGAAAGATAAGTGACTGAGTTCAAATTCACTGCTTTCAACTCTGGTGCACAGATTGGACAAACTGTAGTGTAAATGAGTGCATATCAGTTCATGCTGCTCTGAATTTCGATCTTTTAATATATGCTAAAAATCACAGCTGGACATAAACATGTTGTAATCACTCATAGTNGCACAGCGCACATCAATCCCATCAAGACATGGTGGTGGAAGTTAAGTTAGAACGTTACATTCCCCCAAATTAATTCATGAGTTATAAGGAATAGTTTGAATATAGTCTATTCCCATGGTTCTACAGAATTTCAGCTTAAAGCATTTCCTCTTTCTTCTCTTAGAGTTTTCTAGTTTTTTCTTTATTGACTTCAGCATTTCTGTTGTTTTCTTCTGTGTCCTTACTTTTCTGAGTCTATTTTGTGCACTTAAAGAGTGATATCTGAGTCTCTTTGTGCACGGAGAGAGTTAATCTCTCTGCCCGGTTCTGTTGTTGGTTACATGACTTCTGCTGGCAGCAGCTGGAGGCTGCTGGAAGCTATCCTCAGAGAGGTGAGGGAGCAGGGAAAGCAGGAATGGCTGGGGGGCTCCCCTCCCCACGAGGGAGGGAGCGGGGGTTGCGACATCTCGGCAGCAGCAGTGCCCCCAGAGGGGGCGGCGGAGCGGGGAGGGCCTGGCCCCTTGGGGACCGGTAGGCCCCCACTGAGTAGGCCCGGCCCAGGCCCCAGCCAGGCCCCGGCTGGGCCCGCTGGGCCTCACGGAGTTTTGCTGTTAGTTGTTCAGAAGCTGGAAGCCAAGAGAAAGAGGTTCTGGCTCTCTTCTCTTAATCTGTGGATTCACAGAGGTGAATCTAATTCTTTAAGTAGCTAATCAGAGTGTCTATCTCATATTTAACTAGCTAATTGGCTCTTCAAACTTGTAAGAAGCAGTTAGGTTTCTTATGGGTAAAGATCACTTTTTTTAACCCATGACAGCAAGTGAACTTGCAATGTTTATCTAAATTCACTCTGTCCTTGATGTTATCAATTGAAGAAAATATATGCACAAGTATGTTTCTGTGTATACATATACATGGAAGCAAAGTAGTGTGAACCTGTTGCCCACTACAGCAACCTGTCTCAGTCATCTGAGCACATCTCTGAAGTGCGGAAAGATCATTATCCTTATTTTGAGAATTAAGCAGGCTGTCAGTTCCTCCATGTCCCTGAAGAGGCCTCTGGCAAAGTATGAAATTAAACACATTACTCACCAGTCTTGCACTACAGCCATAACCACAGACCTGAATGATGGACACACAGCAGTAGTCTTCAGTCTTTCATAACAGTTATTCATGATTTTTCCTCCACATCTGATAACTGTGTGTGACAAAAGTCTATGACAGGCAGCATGGGCAATGTGTTTTCTCTAGTAATTGTCCTAAAACTTCATATATCCTGTGCTGACTCAGACAGCCTTGGCTACCCAGATAAATTGAACCTCTGGAAAATTTGGGTCTGTCTGCATCTGTGGGGACAGAAGATCTGGCAGAGGTCTTTGATCTCACTGTTTCTGGAATGGCAATTAGGAACATCCCTGACCCCACTGCAATATGTCTAACATACTCCTGGGACCAAACAACTTGTAAGAGTCATTACTGCAAACTCAGTATGTATTACTAATGTCAAAACTGTGCTGAAGTTCCATCACTGCATCATGCAGGTCTGTGCTTTGGATCTAATATCACCTATAAACAGACAGAATAAAGCATTTAGTCAGAGTGTTTGGATAGCCTTCTATAAAGTGTCATAATTAGTAAAACAAGTGTCAAGCATGCTTGACAGATAATAAAGACTATTGTGTAAGCTATAGCTAATTTTCTCCTGAGATATGTCAACACTGCTCCATCTAATTTAATCTGAACTTGCAGTAATATATGATCACAGTGTATGCATCAGCAACTGTGTATCAGGTGTTGTGGTGCACTCTTCCGTTGTGTTATTTCTCACTGTCCCTTCAGTCTGACTTTTACTAATAAGTAGCGCAATAGTGAAAAACATCAGTCATTTCCCTTTCTCATTGCCTGCTTTGGGAAATGGATAGGGGGTACAGGAGATGGAAAAAAAGACTTCAAACTACTGTATCCTTTCCTCATTTTACATCAGTGACTGTAAAGATTCAGGAGGCACAAAGTGGTGATTGCAGTGAAGGGTGTGAAGGTAGACTACTCAGGACTACACAACTTTTTTGGCACTTCCTTTAGATGCAATATAGAAGAGTTTAAGAGATTCCCTAAAGGAGCAGCCTAGTATTATGTCCTTCAGAAAAACATGTTTTTGTTGGTATCTCTTACTCCTAGAGTAGATTTTACTTGTGTGAGAAATGGCCTTAACACCACCTAAGACTGATGATGTGGACAAGAATGGCACATATAAGCAAACCTATAGGATAGTATTACTGTTTATCCAAAGTCCAAAAGTGAATTACGGGGCAATTAGAGTCTTCAGAAGACCAAAAAGAATTCTATCTTTTTAATTCTTATCCTCCTTGAGAAAACAATAGCAGTTTCAGCTATTCTTCATCATCTTCTGTATCTCTTTCAAAATAATTTCTTTTTCCATGTGTACCCATCAATTTTAACTTTTTCTGTGCAGCCCTTTGCATTTATGAAAGATAAGTGACTGAGTTCAAATTCACTGCTTTCAACTCTGGTGCACAGATTGGACAAACTGTAGTGTAAATGAGTGCATATCAGTTCATGCTGCTCTGAATTTCGATCTTTTAATATATGCTAAAAATCACAGCTGGACATAAACATGTTGTAATCACTCATAGTACCATTCTTCTATTTTGTGTCAATTTTGACAATTGACTGCAAGGTGCCATGCTTTGTTAATTGAAGGATTGTCTCTGATCTTAGATGTATCTTGATGCAAGTCTGTAGAGAGCTACAGAATGAGTCTGCATCCTCTTGCAGAGCTCTAATACCTGGATATTTATTATGAAGATCATATCTGATAAAAAATACGTATAATACTTAGTCTTCAGTGAGACCTCTGATTTTTTTCCTAACATTGGAGCTCTTTACAGAACTTGGTTATGTGTGACATGCACACTAAAAAGACCCTAAATAACTTTTATCACTTTAACCTTTTCTTTCCTTCCCACTCATTGAGACATCTTTTTATAACTCTTAAGTCTTGTTTGCCTCTGGGAAATCTCATAGTTACCATCCATTTCCTTATTCCTCATCTTCCTTAAAGTGGTTAGTTGTTGTGGAAGGCTTGGACCATCGCTGTGATATAATGGCATATGATGTCACCAGGAAAAGGCCTGGTTATTCTTGAAGAACATTTTCTCTTTTGGTGTCTAACATGCACTGTCTTAATGTAGCCCTCAGAGAGGCTCCTAAAACTGCAGGGACCTCCAGCTGAAAGTTAATGGCAGTTCTCAACTTCAGTTCCCTTGTGTAGCACAAGCATTTTATCTGTACCCCAGGCCATGGAGGCAGCATGACAGGCCTTCTTCTCTTTTGAGGAAATAGAGCAGAAACTGGAGCAGAGACTTTGATGAGGAAACTGATAATTTCCACAGCATTATTGTTTCAGTAGAAAAGGAGGTAAGAGGTGCCTTCAGTACTGGAGACCTCTATGAATAAGGAATATCTATCTTTAGGAAAAGAGCAGAGAGGGCTTGTGGTTGGTTTTGAGGTGGTAAGTCTGTCCCTGAAACTTCAGTAACCAGTTTAAAGCATAAAATCAGGGAACAGTAGCCCAGCCTAAGAAGCTACCAGCTGGCACAGGTCCCTTGGTCACATAGGAAAAAATCTCTGCCTATAGCTTCAGGTTTAGCATATGGAGATGAGTCTTTTTTAATCCATCCTGTGTGTGGGTTCAACTTCTCAAAAATAGTTGCTGCAGCTGCACCCTTTGAATCTCTGTTCATTTGAAGTAGGGAGGGTGCTGAGCAGGTTTACAGCATAGTGTCTTGAAGCAATGTCTCCCCACTGTCTTTAATTCTTCTGGGGACACCTTTTGCACAGGTGAAAAAGGGGTTCTGCTTATGAGCCAATATTCATATGAATGCATAAGCACTGTCTAAAACAAGGGTGAAAATGTTACCAAGAATTAACAGCACATTGAATAGACCTTTCCATTATTCATTGAGAGCCTACTTATATTCCTCTTTGGCATTATACTTAGAAGTGTAACGATGCATTTTCTACAGATTTTATGGATTAGAAAATCATAGGATTAGCCACTCCATAAATTAATCCTGGTGTATGTTAAGTAATTCATCTAAAAATGGATGCTTCCCATATAGGAAATGAATAATTAATTTTGTTTTCCTGGTTAAAAAAAATCCCTCAGGTGCTTTTCTGTTTTCTGCTGAAGCTGAAATTTTTTAGTCCTCTGACAATGTCTTACACCCTCCAATATGTCTTGTTTCTATGGAGACACCAATGAACTGCAGCTTGCATTCTTCTGCATATCACAATACAAGGTTGCTTCAGAATTTTTCCAGTGTTTCACTGTCTTCTCTTTTAATTAGAAATTAATTAATAGGTTCAGTACTCTTGTCTCATGCACTCACATATACATGTACAGTCACATATGATCCCTGTGACTGTGAGCCAGTCTATAAACACGATGTATGCTTTCAAAGTTTTAATTTAGAGAGCAGCACATTTTATATTGAGGCTTATAAGACCAGAATTCTGAGCTGTATTGAATGGCAATGTGGGAAGATGGATATCTTGTATGCAGTAGATGAGATGGAAGGATTTTATACCTCAGGCTTTTTAAAAATAGGAAGGATGTGTGGAGTTCTGGAATGAACAGAAAATATGTTGTTTGGTTCTTTGAATTCTATTAATATTACCTCATATTAATGAATTCTATTAATATTACCTTATATTTTTGTTTGACCCCCCTCATAATATTTATGTGAAATTTCACCCCTCATCCCTTCCACCCTGAATGATCAGTTATTGTAAGATGTTTCTGTAGATCTGATTCTCTGAGCCATATTGTTCCTCCGCAGTGAGCACAAGAATTCCTCTTCAGGGCAGTGGGAAGTGCCAGAACACATGCTAGCAAACAGCCAAAGAAAGAAACTATGTAAATTATTTTGTTTATTAATTAAAACTGTACTATGAAGTAAACAGTATTTTTAATTATCAAGAACCAGTGAGACTGAAATTATGCCAGAAATTGTATGCTGCTGTTAGTGAGCCCTTTGAAGTCAGTAATATGCCTACTCTTCCTGCAAGGTTATCTGAATTATTTTCCCCTGGTTAAATTGAACAGGTAAAATAGAACCAGGCTGGTGCAGGTGCCCTGAGTTTGTTTGGGGAGTTTTTTTGGTGTTTTTTGGTTTGGTTTTTTTTTGGTTGTTGTTGTTGTTTATTTTTTGTTTTGTTTTTGTTTTTGTGGGGGTTTTTTGTTTGGTTGGGGTTTTTTTTTAAGTTTTATTTTTTTTATTATTAGCTCGTATTATGCTGAAATAAATTTCCAGTAACAATTCAAAATAACACTTGCAAAGGCCTCATAACAGATAAATGTTTATGTAAACCACCTGGTGACGACAACAGATTACATCTGATGCTCAGTTTGTGTGCTAAGATGTATCCTGAGCAACTTTTTTTCTCATTTTGTCTTTATGCTACTCAGCAGACTGTATCCTCCTTCTGTCTCACATGTTTATAGTGTTCTGCTCTAGATAAAGAGTTGGGGTTTTTTCCACTTTTTTTAAAGACTTCTGAAGTTAATAGTAGTTGTTAATTGTACTTAAATGACTAATAATCCAATGAAAAATAAAGGGCTTTGATGATACACTTCTAATATTTTTTGCCAATATGTTTGTATTTATGCTAATAAATGCATATATACAGATATATGAATGTTTGCCTTTCATCACCATTTTTGTTTTCAAACTGAAAAGGTAAAAATACAATTAAGCCTTTTATAGACATGATTTCAGAAAGAATTCTTTGTTAAAAGTCTATGAACATTTATTGCACTCTCAATTTATTTCAACTATTCAGTATTTTTGTTAACAGACAGAAAGTGAGGTTTAACCTCTAGAAGCGCCAAAGCATTAATGGTTTCTCAAGGATAATAATTGTAGCTATGCAAGCTAGCATATAACGGTTAAATATATCCTTGCTTTTGACAGAAGCTAGTGGAATTGGAACAGGGATGAACATAGCTTATTAAATATAGCTCTTATGAAGACTGCTCTATAATTACTACAACTTTTCTTTGTATCATTATGATCATAGGCTGATGAAAACAATGAATTGTGTGCTTTGAAAAGGCCAAGAACTATTCAGCCAGATAAAAAAGATTTTACCTAGAGTAACAGCCCTGTTAGTTTTCTTTGAGTAGTCTGTGTAAATAATACACTATAAAGGTTAAATACCTTTCACCAAAGCTCCTTCTTCCACCAATAAGAGTTAAAAACTTAGAGGACGATGGTCCAAGGAGGATCAAGAATGCTTCATTCGGTGAAATCAAATACATATCCATGAGAAAATCTTTTGATAGTCTTTTTAATTGAGACTGGGTTTTTTATATAAAAAGATATGCTGAAATTTTTGAATGACCGGAAGTGTTTTCTGAGATGAAAACCTCAGAATGAAATGACCTATATACTCAAAATACTATGAATAGAAAAACGCCTGATTGTCCTTATCTATCAGCTCTGTCACTTCTCAGATTCAAAATAGTTCTGGGGACCTGAATTCAAATATTTTCCATCTTTTCTAAGGTGTGAGAGATTTCTGTGCTTTTTGGCCCCAAAAGAAGAACAAATGTCAAGGGTATGGTCTTTTGGTCTAGATTATATCCTTTCTTCCCAGATCTGTGTTGATATGACTGGGGAGGCAGCAGACCCTTGATGTAGTTGCTGTATGTCAGGAGAAGTGAACTTGAGCTTTTGAACAAAGACCTTAGTCAGTGCCAGAATCCACTGTCTTCAAGAGTGCCCTTGCTTGTGAAACTTTCTCCTATGTGTACTTACTGAAAACTAATTTTTTAGAGGCCAGAACTTTGATGCTTACAAATTCAGCAGCTCGCGTCTTCTTAGTAATGAAGATTAATGATTGCATTTTCTTATTTTTAGATTTCATGAGGTAATTGAGGTTCATCAAAACTGAGCAGTATTTATTCCAGACTTTCAGTACGAAGAAAATGTGAATCAGTAATTTCAAAGACAAAGTTAGGGGTTAAGAACTGTTGGTATTTGCTGTCATGTTCACAGAGCTGGAAGGCAGATAGGGCCACCATGTCTGAGATCAGGGATGGGTACCCTGCCTTTTCAAGCAACCACTTGACAACTCCTTCTGTGAACCAAGCCGGCTTTGTATTAAACACATAAGGTTCGTTGCCTTGGCTACATGTACGGGAAGACTTATCTGAAGGCTCACATTCCTTATGGTTGTTATTTACCTTCTCACTTCTAGCCTAATTTATTCTCGGTTAGTGTGTTTGCAGGTCATCAGTAACTATGCAGGTAAAATAGATCTTTTCCTTCTCTGTTTATGTTTTTTGATGTTTAACAGACACTTCTCATGCTTCCCTTACTTATGCTGGAAATGTATTTGGAATTGTTTGTGTCTGTGGTACATCCATATATATTCTCACTATGTGTGTCTATTTATGTAAATAATATTATCTTCTATTTAATATTATTTGTTGTTATCACATACCCTTCTGCACAGCCTTAAAGCAACCTAATTGTTTTATCAATTGCATGGAGTTAGTTCAAGGATCTCAAATCTATAAGGGTAAACTATGGTATGAAATAGTGAGTTTGAAGAGGTAAATATAAAGGAGAACTGTAGTAAGTAGTTCAAAACCCACTCTGAAGCAAACACAAACTTCCCAGGAGGTTTGGTTTAGAAAAAAGGAAATACATAAGCAGTCAGATTTTCTATGCCAAGGTTTCACAAATAGGTTTCTGGTAATGCCACAATTAAACGTCAGTCAATTGAAAAAATAATAACTTAGTGAAACCAATTAAAAGGAATGATTTTGACAAATGGGCTTTTAGACCTTGCAGCAGAAACCTTGGCTGATGACACATTCCAGTTGTTCGATGTGCTGCTATAATGATTGGTCTCTGTTTCAGCCTTATTTAACAGTTTCATTAATAGTATTAAAGAAAGCAAGTGAACAGCATGCTAATGAAGTCAGCAGATGATGTAAACAGCAGGAAACAGAAAATAAATTATACTTAGAGGTTAGAAACATGAGCAGGAGCAGTCATCAGTTGAGAAAAATGAGAAGCTAATGCATCTGCAATAAACTAGTTCAGAAGTTATTTTATATGCCTAATACATATTAATTAAATACACAGAAATATACACATTAAATTACACTACAAAATTCTATTTTCTGGTTGTGAAAGGTCTAGTTTGTAGTCAGTATAATATCTAAAAGGGAAATTCTGTCTTTGAAATTAGATGCAGATAGATTGTGTAAAAATGTAGACATGTAATTGCTGAGTTTCACACAAAATAAGTGGATTGTAGGAGCAATCTGCTGTTGCTCAAGCAGGGGTAATGTAAGAGGAAAGACTCAAATGTAATGAATGAACAAAAAAGGAATGGAGAGGAAGACTACTGTTATCCAAATATCTGAAATGTGCAAGCATTTAGAAAAGATATGCCTTATTTAGCATTACCACAAATTTGATATATCGGGAAAATGTTCTTTATTAGATGAAAGCAACCTCTAGCCATACTAAATCAAGATGAAAAAATATATACATACAGGCTGTAAAGTAACAATTTAGTGTCACTTAATGGAAACCTAAAACAGGCTGTAGGTTTCCACTCACTTGCATATAAAAATGCCAAGACTCTCCAGCACCCCTCTCTGTGAATGCATGTTGCAGGGTTCCTAAAGATCATATCTAACCTATACTTTTGCCCCCCCCTCCCCAACAATATCCAAATTATAGGAGAGGAGACTTCCTGAGTGCTCCATTCAGTAAGCCCAATCCCACACAAGTTCTAAAATATTTCCCCTTCCCCGGTGTGGTGACATGCACGCTGCAGGCCGACTGACAACTACCTCCTCCAGTTGGAACATATAATCATCAATACCTTTCTGAGCTCATTTAAATTGTGACTAACTTAAGCCTCAGCTCATACATTGTCAAATCCCACTTGGTGAGTCTTGTTCCTGTTCCAGCTGGAGATGGGCCCACGCTGGAATTTGGGAATCTAGTTTTCACGTTCCAAAATTGAACAAAGAGACTCGAACTCATTTCTAGTTTCCTAAACTACAGTCATGTCTGTAAGTAAAATGCTGAAACATTAGTTGTATGGGAAAAATAAATGAGTGATGATTTTAAGAGATACGCTGTGGCTACTTAGTGCAGTAGCTTCCAGCTTTTTGGTGCTGTTCCCAGAAATGCTTCAACCATGGTGAGGAGCTCAATTCTCTAATTAAAAAAAAAAATTGTATCAAATATTTTTCAGCTTTACACTCTCAAATTAAAGCTTAAAAACCTCCAAGGAAGGAAAGGAGGCCAGATTGGAGGGGGAGGAGGTGAGAGGAAGGAAACGGGTGGAGAAAACCACTATATTCCCAAGATGCAAGGAAAGTTGAAAAGTAGAAGAAAAAATATATTAAATCAGTGTAAACTAAGAGGTAAGTTTAAGGCATTTTTTTTACATTAAATGTATGTTTTGTTGGGGTATTTTTAGCAGTAAAATTCTGTATACTTTACAAACATTTGAAATACATTAAAGTGAGGTAATTGCTTTTTTTTTCTTTTCAATTTCTTCTGCTATAAACTTGATCTATATTTTTATTAAGCCTATCAAAGGATGTGTTGTGCTGGGATTTTGCTACTTTTCTGCTGTTGCTGGGTAAAACTGTCTATTACTTCACCAATGACCTACATGAAGTGAAACAACATCCCATGGCAGCAGACAGGTTGTTTTGTTGTAGAGCTCTGCTGCAAAAGTTAATTGTTTATGGAGATTTAATGGGCATTGTGCTCCTACTTACCTACCTCACTGTAATTCAGTAGTGTGTTAGTGTAGCTTAGGAAAAGAGCCCCTGAAATAATAGATCTTGGTATAGTTAGGAAGATAGTTGACCTGTGTTCTTAACTTGAGGTCAAAGCAGTGTCTTACATTGTTTATTAGTGTTGTTGCTGTTATTGCTGTTTGGTGTGCAGAGGTTGTATACGTTAAGTTTTGATCAGAAACCATATGCCAGCTGCTGAATAGTAAAGCTTGGTGCACTTAAAAGCTCATTTATTACTGGGATGTTTGTTGCTGCACCGCCAAGAGCCTGCCAGAGATGCAATGGAATAAAAATATTGGTGATTAATATGACTCTGCTTGTATTGCTGCACCAAAGACTTTGCACAGTTAGGTTTAGAAAGGAAGGAGGCGGAAATCTGGAAAAAGTGGAGGCAGGTGTAAGGAAGTTCTCCATAGCTGTACCAGCTGGGCAGAGCAGGGAGGCAGAGGTGTTCCTGTAGCCCTTGGCATTTACTGCATACGTAGACCAGGTTACTGGCAGCATTTTTATTTGTCAAAGTTGGGAATAGTGTAGGGCAAGTGCATGACAGCTGCCGAAATGGGAGGGATAAAAGCTCTCAGTAGCTGATAACGAAAAACAATACAGGAGATGGGGTTTGTAGGGGATGCTGCCACCTTCCTGTCTGATCCACATCCAGCTTCTGTTGTGTCTGGTCCTCTCAGGCTGGAGGTCATACTGTGTTTAAAAGCTTCTGATGTCTCAATTGTTCATGATTTTATCCAGTCTTGTTATTTAACATGTTTACACTATTGATTTCAAAAATGTTATGGAAATAGGTTCTATAAATTAATTAAATTGTCTTTGGTTCAAGCCTTGTGTTTAAGTATTTTATGGATTGCCTCAAGTGTTTTGACTGTGAAAAGTGAATGTTTATCATTGCCACCTTAAGCTGTCTACTTATTAACTGAAAAGTTGTGGTCTGCTTAGATTCCTCACTTCTCCAAATGTCTGGCCATTGTTGTTTCTCTCTGTACATTTTCTAACTATGTCATGTATCTTCAGTGATTCAGGTGAAAATATTAGTGATTTGCTGCCTTCTGAAGACACGTACGTCTCATGACTATTCCTCTTTCTTGTGCTCACTATTTAGCCTTCCTTAACTTTTCTAAATATTTTTTTCAGAATTGAACTGAATGCTTAAATATTTCTACAGATAGCAGTGACATAAATATATGCATGGCAGCTGTGCACTTCAAGATGAATATATTATGGATGAAGAACTTGAATGCCACAGTATTTGTACTATTTTTATTCAGACACATCCTGAGAATTTAGCATCAAATGGCCTAATTCTGCTCTGAATCTAAAGCCAGTGAATTAAACCAGAAACTCCTACCAGACCTCATAAGATCAGACTCTGTTCTGCCTATTTGAGAAAAGAGCTTGACATGACTTCTAGAATTGTTCTGAATTGTGCATGAAGTAAGATATTAAGAAGGGCAATCTTTTGTAGGAAAGGAAATTTGGGAAAGAAGAAATGTCAGTTGTTTAGTGAATGCAATGGTGGGATTGAGGCAAACAAGAAGATGGAGATGGCTGAGCAACAAGAGCTGTGAGGGGTAGTCAGGGAGAGCTGGCTGGCAGCTGAAGAGCAAGGGGAATGGAAGCATGGCAGGCAGGCAGCCAGCAGCTGCAGTTGCAGACCCCGAAGGTTGCAGGAGTGCTACTACATTAGTCAGACACTCTGATATCAGAATTTCTTCAAGCATCCAAAAGGTCTTGGACACCTATGAGGGCGAATGAGAATTTGGCATCCTAAGGCACCTAAGCAATTTTCAGCCTTGAGGTGTCTCAACAGAAATAAAAGGCAATATAGAAATTATGCTTTAGAACAGACTGGGCAGCTGATGACTATAGCAGTCTTTATTTTGTTCTGTATAGATTGATGGAAAACATTTTCCTCAGACATTTGGAAACCATGACCTATATTTTAAACAAATTCTTAAATAAATAATTAATATGGCTATTTAATCATAACTCCATCACCAGACAAAATTATCCAACCAAGAAATTAATCATAATTGTATTCTTCCCAATACCTGGCATGTATTCTTGTTCTTTCTCATCTGTCGATGCTTTGTAAAGTAAGGGAACCCTTTTAAGCTGATACAGTTTATTGTAGTATGAGACTAGAAGGAAAATAAGTGTTTAAAATAGATTCTACATAGAAATAGAGAAAATAGAGCTTGGGCATTTTCTCAAAGTCAGATGCCTTTGCTCATTGCTAATACAACACAAGACAAGTAGGGGTACAATCCAGATTGCTAAAAACACCATATGTAAAAATTAGCCATTTACTTAGAAACTAGCAGCAATCCATAGGAATTCATGTGTTGGCATTAGTACATCATTTACCAGGTGTGTTCCATCTGCTTCGCTTCACAACAGATGTAAGACGTAGAGTGTCATGAAGAAATTCAGGCTGGCATTAATAAAGCCATGAATGGCAGCACTTCAAGAAGAAAAGCTGCCTTTGATACTACTTTTTTGAGGATTTATTCAAGTATGCAAACAGGTTGCATCAACTAATAGCAGGATGGGGTAATAAATAACAATGACACTCTTCTATCATGTACTCCCATGGGCTTTGCTATATTCTCAGATTGTCCTTTCTAGACAGGGAATACCTCTCTGACTTAAACGGGACAAGTCTTGATAATGCCTCAACAGCTCATTCACCACAGTATTCACCCAGCTGCAGCTGGATTAGATTGAATGGCAACAAAATGGTGTCAGCAATTTAAGGGCTCTTTGACTTGAGTTTTGCCAATTGTTCTGCTGGTAAGTGGAAATACTAAAGGGTTTACCATTGCACAATACCTGTTTTGGCCAAATGCTGTCCTTTTCCCTTCTCTCAGGTTGTGCCCCAGCAGAGTTACCCTTGCATTAAGCATCCCTAGATGCCTAATTTTTGCTCTTTCTGCACGGTGTATATTCCTTCATTGTCCCTAGGTTTAGAAAATAGATA
Organism: Chaetops frenatus; assembly: GCA_013400775.1. NCBI lineage: Eukaryota > Metazoa > Chordata > Aves > Passeriformes > Picathartidae > Chaetops > Chaetops frenatus. Next base: position 495,578 of record VZTR01005010.1, read on the forward strand.
AATATGCATGAAAGTGAGAAAAGAACTGAAGGCAAACCCTTTTGCTCTTAGAAAGTGATCTAAGCTGGCAGAGGACAGCCTCACTAGTTGCTCCCCATGTCTGCCATGCAGAAAGCACAGTAGATGACTTCACCTAAAGCAAAAATGTTTAAATGGTGAATAGATTGGAGAAAGAAAGACATCATTTTTTACTATGTTCCTACATCTGAGATGCTCCATGCAAAACACCAAACAAAGAAAAAAACCAACCAGAAGGGTTGTCTATCTTCCACAATTATTTATATCCCTCTAGGGAATGCCTCCTTCTCCTGAGGTGGCCCTTCTTTCCCCAGTAGTAGCTTTTTCATCAAGGACACCTGCATGTAGTCACAGCAACTGTTAGAAATGCACAGAGTTCCAGTGTGAAATTAATCATCTTACATTTCATCACTGCTATGAACACAGACAAAAAGAGAATCAGAATCATTTAGGTTGGAAATTACCTTTAAGTTGATTAAGGACAACTATTGACCTAACACAGCCAAGTCTACCTCTAAGTTGTGTCCCTAAGTGCCACATGTACATGTAAATAAAATCAGGTCCCTGTAATACATTCATTTGCAAGTCCAGATATATTATTTAAATATTGCTGTATAACAAAGTATACTAGAAGTGTCTAATCCTCACCAGATTTTTTCTCTTTCTTGAACATTCAGATGTGTTTTTGTGCATTGTTCAAAATGAATCTCACAGGTGGTTTCCTGCCTGAAAGTTCTTGGGCCTTTTGAGTTCCACTGTTGGGACTTCTTTGCTTCCTGGCTATAGGACTTTTTCCTTGAAATAATTTAAAGTAGAAGGGGAAGAAAGAAATACTTAAAACTGTTAATTACCTCTTAAAATTGTATTAATAATTTTAATTTTTACAGAATAATTGTTTCTGAACTCAAAGAAAAGCTGTTTTAGCAAAAAATTTGAGACAAGTTTTGTCAAATTTCTCATAAAATGAAATTATAAGTGTTTTAAATAAGAACTTTCATGTATCCAAGAGTGTTTATGCATTTAGATAGCCAATGACTTCCAGATTTTAGGAAAAGTACAGTTATTTTCTGTGTTTTGGACAGTGTAACTTACCTATCAATATTAAATGATTAATGACAAACATATATTCTGACTTTTCAGGCCATGCAAGATTTAAGGAAAGGGAATTTTCCTCACATCTGGTGCTCTCATGAGCTCTTGAGAGCTATACATGGTCACAAAAGTGATTGGCACTGTAAACTGAACTAATGGGCAAGGGGGAGATGGATCTAAAGCTCTGCTTCTTATTTCTCTTGCAACATAGGTGATCAGGTATGGTGAAGGAATCTGCTCTTGCTTTGAATCAGTGAAGCAGTATTGGTTGCTCGGAATTAGTAAGGAGTTGACTTTTGGGATAGTTTCCTTCCCCTTCAGTGTGTCTAGTCATTCTCAGCTAGGCTAGACAAAACCACAAACTGCTTCTGCAGAGGTAAGCTGTGTAGTGCAGCATCAGAAAAATATTCTGATGGAAAAACATCTTCTTCACTATTAGTTTAGCATTCTATAAATGGAATAATAAATCAGTACTGAAACACCTTTCTGACCATGCAGTGGCCTCTGAACTCTATGTACCAAACTGGACTGCTTGAAAAATTGGCCATTTACCTCACTCCAAGTGACATTCAGTAAGCAAAGGAATAGCTTTCCTCAGAGAAGAGGGAAACTGAATCTTCAGTTAATAACCATCTGAAAAAGAAAATCGAGATCAGATTGCTATATTATTGCTACATTTATGTAAGGAGATTGCCTAAATGGGATTTTTTTTTATACCAACATTTGCCCTGGGAATGCAATGGTAACACCAGCATTGGCCTAGAGTAAAGTCTGAGATTATCAGGCAAGAAATACTGTACTGACCTCCAGTGTCAAAGGTGTCTTTGAGCTCCTAGCTGCTCAGTTTTCTGCTGGGAATGCAGTCATGATTTGAGCTTTTATGCTGAAAGTGCATGTTCAGCTGATGGCTTAAGGTGGAATTATTTCACAGAATAACAGAAATAGCTGTGTTTTGAAGACATATCTGGAGATTTTCTAGTCAAAGCCCACCAGCTGAAAGCTGGTTGCCCATGACACTGCCCATGTCAGTTGGGTTTTGTGTGCCATCAAGAATGGGGACTGTACAAACCCCATGGGGAATTACTCCAATGTTTTATCAGTTGCATGGTTGAAAAAGACTTCTTTTCTAAATTTTAAGTGGAGTTTCCTCTATTTCAGTTTGTGCCCATTGCCTCTCATTCTGTCAGTTGATGTCCTGAGAAGACTGTAACAGAGGGACAGTTATTAATTTATAAACTGCAGAACACTGTATTGTTTACAAAACAAAGAGAGGAACAGCTAAGAAATAATATTATCTTTTTTGTTGGTACTCTATTCTTTAAATCTGGATCAAAACTCTCAAAAAAAAAAAAAAACCAAACCCCAAAAAAAACCCAACCCACAAAAACCCACCAAACAAACAAAAAAAAA